>JAOWBL010000002.1:8491111-8504905 GCA_028564865.1 Zenarchopterus dispar
CTATCTATCTATCTATCTATCTATCTATCTATCTATCTATCTATCTATCTATCTATCTATCTATCTATACACACACAAACAAATATATATATATATACACACACACACACACACACACACATATAAATATATGCAGGTATTCTTCTTCCATGTTGGTGAACCCATAAGGTGTAGTAACAAAAAAAAAAAGTACAGAAACCCTGTGAGATGTCACCTCTATTTTTTATATAATACCTCTATGAAGAATAATTTAGAATATGAACCACCAATGCAGGCTAACACTGGCCATAAATGTGTGAGACCAAACAGGCAGTCACAGGCAATACTGGATGAGAAGTGCACAAATCTGAACGACTGTGCATGATCAAACGAGGGGTACACGTGCAGGAGATTGAATGAGTGCTGGGTGCATGAGGTGTGATGTCATTTGAAATCTGAAAGGAAATCTAAAAAAGTGCATATCACAAATAAGATAGTTCAAAAGTTTGAAATGAAACAGTAGAAAAGATAACACTTAAAACTGAAAATATTCAATCAATGGATCATGTGGCCAATCAGAAATTCAAGAGATATTATGGACAGGCATTGCAGCATTGTGTGTCCACACTTCATTGTTCAATATCCAAATATAAAATATGACAGATGTTAGATCAACAAAATCTGTTTATATTTAAAAAAAAATGGCCACAATAATCAAATTGTTTTCAAAGTCTTGCTAATAACTTAAAGACTAAATTTTGTATGATAAATTAAGACTTCAGGGGTTATTTTTCTTTGTATACGTCTTGTAAAATGCTGGGAAACCCTCCAAAAAGTAATGTTGTTTTTATTTATTTTGATTTTTCATACCTTAAACATCAATACATAATACATTATATTGGTGTGATGTGATCATTTCTGGTTATCGCTCTAAGAATTCCTGCTGCTTTTGGTATCTGAAGGTGTTTGATTGTCTTTTTGGAGGGCATGTAGGTCTAGTGCCTGTCTAGTATAAATTACACTGCTATAGACAGAGTAAATATCGAACAGCATTTCCCTTCTGAGGATAAATAAAGTACCTACGTACCTACCTACATAGATAAGGTTAAAAAAAAGGGTGATATATATGTGCAAGATCCTTCACCATTTACACTTTAAGCTGAACTAATTTATAGGTGACAGTTTTGAAAATCTGACTTTGGCTTTATTGGAAAAATTGCTGCGTTCTTCCTGTGTGCAAGGTTTAGATTTTTTCTTCATCACATTAATTCCTAGAAATTGTGTTGTTAATTTTTCTCTATTGTGTAATTTTTATCCCATTCCAGTGCTCTTATGTCCTGCACTTCTTGGTCATTCTTGCACACAAAAACTCATAGTTTCGTCTTTTCTCAACGCCCCCTCCCCCATTTGATCTTGTGCATTTCCATTTGTCTTTTGTTTTCTTTGGTAGTTTAGATTAGATAACTGCTCTAGTTGAAGCCATATTGGATGGAGCTCCAATCGCAGGTGATCCAAACTGACAAACGGGTAGAACAGGCCCACCAGTAATAGATGCAACATAGATGATCACTTATCTCAGTGACCATAAGGTAACTATTTTAGTACATCTTACCTCATGTTAGCCTTTGAAGCTACCTAACGTTGCTGCTTTTTTTGGTTCAAATCTGTCCTTCCATCCTTGTTTCAGACACCATCACCAAATTAACATCTAAAACAAGTATTACTGGATCTGAAATGAGCTTGAGTGCTAGCTACTGCCAGCTAACGTTTATTAGTAGCCTTTGGTGAGGGGTGAAGGCGTTGCCAAGGAAACCCAGAGCCCTTTGCAGCAATCAGTATCATCTTTAAAATAATGATTCTGCTCTCTTAGGTCAAAAGTCAAGTTCACCACAACTTCTACATTCTTAAAACAATGACAGATTGTCATTTGACACCTTAGACTTAAATGCAGTTCTCTCTCATAAATCGATACATCTAATTATGCACAAATTTATTTTAATACTAACTTTAATTTTAATATACTTGCAACTAGTCAGGTGCATAAAAATTCACAACCAGTTCTGGGGTCATGGACGTAAACCTTTGAGATCAGAACCAAATATCGTACTGTAAGTATGTTTATTTCTGCCTCACAGTTGGACATTTTAATAGGGAGTTCATGAAAATGGACCCCATTTTACAGTGGACCGGCCCCTAGCGGTCATTCAATAACCTACAATATTCTACACTTCTGCAATGGCTTCACCAATGAAAACCAGATGTTGTCCTTGAGGTGAAACCAGGTTTTATTCATGAGTTGTGGCCTCACACATTTTAAATATTTGCTGACAAAATACTGAGTCACTGTGAAGAATGAAATGCATGATCTTAACTTTACAGATGCAGGCCTCAGTCTGGCCATTGTTCTTGTGAGAGGTGGTGTGAGATTAGACTGTTACATAACTTTGTTTGATGGCTCACTAAAGGAAAAAATAAGAATAAGGCAGCAAAGCTCGCTGCAAGGAAAGAGAGACGTTCATATGTGAATTAGCTGTAATCACAGCTTTACGTCATATTGCAACATTCTATGCCTGGCATTAAGCCCCTCTTTGTATCTGGAAACTGCAGTGTCAGGCATTGCTTCCTTATCTTCAGGCTTATATGTGAAAGATGGTGGAGATTATCCTTTTATTTGTCTCAACACAAAGCAGTCATTGTGAACCGGCTGCCAGCACTGGAATTGAGTTCCAAACTACTTCACTTTGACTCTGATAGCTGTAGCTTTTTGTGTACATGCAGAGGGATTGATCCAAAGCATGGACTTTATTTCAAATTGGCAGGATTTTGACACCTGCATCTCAAATCCCAGGCGGTTTAAACAGGCCTGAAGACTATATGTAGTGATTGGTTTCCAACTCTGGTGGTCAAAAATATATCTGTTCTGTTTTACTGCACTATGTGAAATTTATTCACTGACAATCAAATGTATACACAACATTAGATTATTTTTCATTATGATAATAATTTACATTGAAACGATGAGGGAGGGAGAACACTGAGCAGCTGAGTTACAATAATACATTTCTAATCCAGTCCTGGTGAGATGGTGAGGTGGACAAAAAACAACTTATGTGCGCTTAGAAGTTCTGCATATGATTTTCTTAAAAGCTTTCCTGAAATCCCTATTGAAAATAGTGTAAATGATGGGGTTCACGGAACTGTTGCAGTAGCCAATCCAAAAGAAAAGATTGAAAAGTGCACCGGGAATGTAGCAGCTGTCTCTGCAGATGGCATGGAGGCTGTAGGTAAAGAAGAAGGGGAACCAGCAGAGCACAAACACCCCCATCACCACCGCCAGCACGAAGGTGAAGCGCTTCTCCCGCATCTGGGCAACCTTGGTTTTGTTGACCGCGGCCAGCTGCTGTCGCCCGGCTGGGTGTTTCTGCTCCGAGTAGGGCTGCGATCCTCTTGCCGAAGCCCAGGAGAGACGGCAGTTCTGTGGCGGGCAGCAGTCCGACCCCTCCACCTTCCTGCGCTTGCTGAAGCGGTGATGGCGAGGTTTCGTATCCGAGGAGCAACAGCTCTCCTCCAGGTCAATGTCATCCAGCTCCCCTTGCCTCTGCTGGTGGCTGCCAGAGCTTTGGCTGCTGGGACTCTCCATCTCGAAGCGGTCCTTCCGGACGAAACAAGTCTCGGACTGTGATGTTTGCCTCTCCAGGCCGTTCTTGGCCACGAACACGGTGGAGGAGCGCTGCTTAGCCACTTTGTAGATCTTACAGTAAACCAGAATCATGATGAGACCCGGGGCGAAGAAGGACACCAGACAGGATGAGAGGATGTACCAGGTCTCGTCGGTCAGCAGACACTCCCTTTCATCATGTTTGGTCATGAGAAGAGGAGGGAAGGAGATGATAGCGGAAATTATCCACACCACGGCGATCATTGACTTGATCCGCTTTGGCGTGCGCTTCAGATTGTAGCTGACAGCCTTTGTTACTGACCAGTAGCGGTCCAGGCTGATGGCGCACAGGTGCACGATGGATGAGGTGCAGAACAACACATCCAGGGCTAGATAAAAGGCGCACCAAGTGCTTCCAAAGTACCAATAACCCATTACTTCATTGACGAGAGAGAACGGGATAACTAAGGTGGCCACCAGGATGTCCGCCGACGCCAGAGAGACAAGAAACAAGTTCTGGGGCGCACGGAGAGCCCGGCTGGTGAGGACTGCAACAATCACCAAAACGTTGCCCACAATAGTCACCGAAATGATGACAGTAACCACCAGGATGATGAGCGCAGTGGCTGCCTCCGTGTGCGGCAACGCCAACGGTGCGTCGGTGGTATTTTCATCACTGGAAACGTTTTCCACCGTGATATTTAACTGGGTCGAATCCATTTTGTTTGCAAACAGTCCGTTCGTATCATCTTTGTTATTTTGCACCCTCTTAGTTTCCCAAAACTTGCGTGCTGTGTTGCGTTTATTATGTCATGTCCACTGGCTGCGCGTAATCTTCCAGTTCAAAAAGCGGGCAGCCTGCAGAAGTCGGCGATGCTGCAAAAAGTGATCTCCTGAAACGGGAACTCCTTCATATAGACCTGATACCCAAAGTGTACATACTGTAGAAGAGCACAGAGCACAGTCCACAGTGGCTTCACGGACAATGTCGTTCCTGTGATGTCACATTGGCATGCGTAACGCTGCGTTTTGGCGAACCGCTTCTCTTTGGACAGCAAAGGGAGACGCGCGCCGTGGAATGAATGTCCTCACTGGAGTGACGTGACACGACTGCGAGGGCCAGCCCATGGGGAGGGAGAGGGAGAGAAAGAGAGAGAGAGAGAGAGAGAGAGAGAGAGAGAGAGAGAGAGAAAGAGATTTGTTTAGATGACTGGATTCAGATTTTTAAGGAATTAGAAGCAGTTTCTCTCAAGGCCAACCTTGTGTTTGATGCTCATGCTCTCAAACTTCTCCTTTTCTTTCGGATTCAGCTTTTGCCAGCAGTATGCGCTCACCCGAGATTTTGTAATGCAAAACATGCCACAGTTCATTCTTCCAAATTAGGATTTTTTGCCCTGCTCTAGTTATATGCTTCCTTGGTTTATAAATCAAGATTTACGCTTAGATATCACTCTATGACAAGAATAGAAATTATGGTACATGAGCTTGTCTTTTTGTTTACTTTTCGTGTGTGTTATTTGCGTCTTTTAGTCTAAGTCTTTTCATTTGTATTTATGTTGCAGTTTATTTCGAGGCAACCTACTCTACTTTCACTCTGTGATGTTTTTGGTCCCTGTCTTTGCTTCACAACTATGTTCTGATCTCCACACCTCGATGGTGTTACTCATTACTCTCAGTCATTGCTCTCTGCCAGATTCCATCGCTGAAGACCTGTTTCTGAATTTCCCTTGTTCCTCCATCCTAACCTCTGTGGCTTCCAGGTTTTTGATTTATGTTTGCACCATTTTTTTTGTTTGTTTGAATTTTCTCCCTCCCAGCACATTGTTTGTTTATTTTTTCTAACCCCCAACTGCCTCCTGTCAAGTATACTTCTGAGTCTTTTACTACCCACAGTCTTGAAATGAACATTTTGAATAAATATGAAGAATTCATAGTTTTGTTTGATTTCATTAAATTTTATTTACAAATTATGCATTTGTTCTGCCCGAGAGCTGAACCTACTTTTTGAACCCTTAACTCAACATGTCACAGTACTTATTCTAACTGGTCATCAGATCCTAAACAGCAGACACATTTGGGTTTAATCTGGACTTCTTTTTGAACTCACAGCTTACTAAGCAAGTAGCAGATGTCCCAAAGTGTGGAAGCTGGGTGAGGTAGGATGAACTTTATAGAAAATTGATGTTCAGATGGACTGATATCCTGTTCGTAAAGTGTTGTTTTTCATGTTATGTGTACTTTATTTTTGTAGAACAGAGTGCTGTAGCCCTTACGAGGCATGGATGGATATGGAGGAACAGTAAAAAGGGATAAGTCTATGACCTTTACCAGCCCTGCAGGGCTACCAATTAGGCAGGAAAGTAAAGAGGGCTTTGAATCAGCGATCGATTTATCTGGACTTGAATATTTTACAACTAAATTTCAGGCTGCATTTGTCATAGTCGACTCCCCCTCCCCTCCCCCCGAGGGAGGCTCAGACTTATTTATATGTACGCTTACTCTTCTATTATTCATCATCTGGAATTGTTATATGTAGCCAGAGTGAATTTAGTGTAAAACCTGTTGCTGAGAAGCCAGCATTTGTTTGCTCTTGAGGTTTTGTTATATAAGGTGTGTGCAGCTGGGTCAGGCAGTCAGACATATAGCCATGGGATATTTATCAGGATACACAATGCCGATGATACAAAAGGATGAGCACTGTTCCCCCCATGAGGCGTCACTGTGAAGTAAAAGATTGAAATACAAATGCCAGCGAGCAGACTCTGTCCAACAGATGTGCTTATGGATTTTTTTTTAAAAAGAAGAAGAAGAAATCTGAGTAATATCTGTAAGGCCAGGATTTGCATTCCAGCTGAAGCAGCATGGATGAACACCATTGCATTTAACTCTCCATATATTAGGCTCTAGAAGAAGACTTCCTGCAGTGAGATGAAACACAAAGGAGCTGCTGTGGATTTGACAGAGGACATGAGGAATCAGACGTTCTCTGGAGCTTTTCTGTCTCTTCTCTCTTACTCAGCTTACACATAAAAATAACACCAAGGAAAAAGAAAGACAAGAAAAAGGAAAACAGAACAGTAAAGGTCATCTGCAGGGTTACTGTCACTTTATATTTATATTTATATTTCACTTTATATAGGCTCTACTGGGCTCTACCTGCTGCATAAAAGCAGGAAAAACACTGCCTCTGGAAATGAGCGTCCTCTAACACATGCACAGCCCTGGGCAAGCCTTTTTTCAGCCCCTTTTTAAAAACATGACTTTATTTAGTAAAAAAGCCCATGAACGATTTCAGGTTGCAGTTTGATGCTGATCCATGTTGAAGTAACTCGTACTTTGGATAAACTGACTATGTTATATAGTTTTATATAGCTATAAAACCTACAACTACTCTATATCTGTATATAATTTGCTGTAGGCTCTTACTTTAACTAAAGCGTAGGATTCAACCATCTAACCAGCTGGGTGAATTTGCTGTGGCCTGTATATCACAATCATTTATCGTATGACAGAAGTATCTGTCATACGATAAATGATTTTGAGGAAGGCCTTATGTTAATAAATTAGAGTGTTACTTTTGTTTTATTTTTTTAAATGTGACTTTATAACCTGGAGGTATCCGAGATATTACATGCAATTATTATGATTGCGAATGAGCAGATTGCTGTGCAACTCTAATGGAGGATACAATTACAGAAATTCCTTTTTGATTGCTTGTCATAGCATTTTAGGCAGATTAATGAATACAATTTTTTTTAAAGCAAATATTATGAAATACCTAAAGCTCTTGGCACCTGTTCCGGTTATAATCATGCTATTTATGTATTATAAATTAAATGTATACCTTTTTTTTAAAATTTGTAGTAGTTTCTGCACATTTAATTTAATAGTCTTCATTGTGTGTTTCTCGACAAAACAAACAACCAGAACCATTTTGATCTTTGCACAGGAAACTATTTTGCGATCTAAGGAGATCTGAATATGGAAAATAATTACACGCATGGTTCTTATAGTCTTCCTGACTTTCTATTTCTAGTAGTACAATACCTGGCATCCTGTTACTTTGGCTCCGTTTCCTGTTATGTTCAAGTCATTATGCTAAATGAGGGACATGTACATGCAAGCCTTTTCCTAACATCCTTAATTCAGATGTTAAAGGGTTTCCACAAATGAAGAAATTCCACATTTCAAGATCCTCACTACTCAATACAGTGGTTCTCACGATCTCTAATTAAGAATAAAGCCATCTTATGGCAGCAGAAGCTGATAAGCTATTTGGCATGCGACATGTTGGATGGGTTTGTGGCACACATTACCCCAGAGTGAAGCAGATGCCACATTCATTTACTGTCAAATTTTGAAATATTAGAAGATGAAGCCAAAGAAGAGTTGGTACCAGCATAAACATCCACTCAAACGGGTTGAAGCTTTTCAGCTCATCGTTTATTTTATATGCACTGTGGTTTCGCAGTGATTTCACAACCTGTCCCATTGCCAGCAGGTAATGTTTTGAGTGGTATGGTTATAGTAATGATTACTTTCCCCAGAAATTATTCATTAGGTGAAAAATGATTATTAGTATGCAGGTTCCACTGCCAGAGGACAGCTGCACACACACTTCCTCCCACTTTGTGAGGTGATTGCTGAGGTACTTGTGGTGTTTATGCAGCCACGCAGGAAGCTAACAAAGAAGGCTGTCATTTCTGATTAGCCTCCATGGGTAGTAGTGTTGTAAAAATATCTTATTATACTGACATATGATGATGCAGATAATACTGTTTACTGGAAATGTAAGACTTTGTAGACAGTCTGGGCCCTCTGTGTACAGTTTCCAAGCTCACTGGGACTTCTTAACGCATTCTTATTGTCACAGCAGGAAAAAAAAAAAACAAACAAAAAACTTCAACTACATAAGAAGAAACCAGACATCTATCATGTTAATAAGTAAACATGTGTTTTCAGTGCACTTAAGAGTTCACTGTGAGGTTTGTCACATTAGTGCTGTCACAGGCCGTACTTTTCATGTAGAGGATTACTCTTTCATTAATTTTGTGCACACATTTTTTGCAGCATAGACATAACATGATAAAACTTGAGGAACTATACAATTTAAGCCAAATAACTGGAATTATCATGTTTATTTATCAGATGCTTGAAAACAAATATTTGTAATGCTGTCCTATGCTGTCCCAGGAATCAAAGTATAATGTTGTCTTTCCACCTTTTTAAATGATCTTGCTGTTTTTGAGCTAAACTGTAATAATCCCAATTCTTTTCTTAGTAACATTTTTTGAAAGGGTTTCGGCTTTTTGATGGGGTGCACTTTATTTCCTAGATCCAAACCAAGGCACTTGAGAAAAAAAGACAATGTAACAAAAATCTAAAAGATATGGAAAATTGAATTATCTATCCACATAACACATGCCCACTGTGTGATGGTTCATCCCAGATGTGTCAGATCCCACAGACAATATTTAACATATAGCTTCTGTTCTTGCAGAGTTTTAGGAGGTAGGCCTAGCTGTAAACGTAGCTTCATATTGCAGTGATTGATTAAGGTTTTCAAAAAAAAAAAAAAAATTTTGCTCATGTGGTAAAATCACCTGTTTATGAATTTCAAATCACAACTCACTACAATCTGTGGCCTTTTATTAATGTAGTTTCCACCAAATTCCTTATGTGGTTCAATGATACTGTGGACAGTACAAGGAGGATTATGCAAATCCATTCCAATCTCTCTTTGAAAAAAGATGCTTCAAAGTATAATAAGATATTTCAGTAATTTTTTTAATGCATTTGTTGACAAAATGAAGACTTTCAGCCTATACCCAGCTTATGAGCTCTGCTTTTCTAATGTGCTCTGTGAAATATGGTGATTGGGATTGTAATCATCCCATTTTCTAAGTTGGAATGCATGGGGTGTCAGAGTTGGTGCACCGGCAGTAGGGCTACTAACAGAGCTGAATAAATATATGTGTGTGTGTGTGTGTGTGTGTGTGTGTGTGTGTGTGTGTGTGTGTGTGTGTGTGTGTGTGTGTGTGTGTGTAAGTGTGTAAGGATTCGCTCACATGATGGAACACTTTCACCAAGTCTTGCTGCTTGGCTGACTCTGCAGGGTTGGCTTGTGGGTAATATGAACAACCGAAGGGGTTTAATGAGCATGTCTTTATTTGAGCGTTGTGTGAAAATAGCTCATGACTATTGAGCTGCAGCTTATTGAGCCAATTTCCTTGAATCTGTTTCTGCTTTGGGTGTCTTCCTGTTAAAACACAGTTCTTTTCCAGTTGCCTCATCAATACCTGGGATCTGAGATTAAATCATAAATAAAATCCAATCTGTTAGGTTTCTTTGCTGATTTATTGTTCATATATACATACATATATAAATTGACATTATAATTAATTATTGACTTGAGTTGGCTGAGACTGAAGTAGATAAATGGACTTGTATTGAATGTTTTACTTCCTCTGTTAAGTACTGTGAGGTGATTTTTTTTTTGGGGGGGGTGAATTTCTGCTATGCAAATAGATTAAAATGAACTGCATATTTTTTTCTTTTACAGTTTTTATGAGCCTCCTTTGAATACTGAAACTCTGATAACTAAAGCCCATTATTCAACCTGGTAAAAGTGACTCAGATGCAGATAAAACAGAGACATCCTGGGCAGGCTCCTCACAGAGGCGACTGATAGCCGTATTTTCCTCGCTGCTTCAAACCTCCTTCCCTTCCTGATTTCTTCTCAGGAGTGTGTTTGGATGGATATGTGAAGAACCCACTGCTGCGTTATGTAACATTCCAGGAATAAATGGTCTGTGGTGGTGTGTGAAAACCTCGTCTCAGGTTTCAGGTGATTTGTCAGAGTAGTTATTTTCTTCAGTAAATTCAGCCTACAGATTTGATCCGCACATTGTGTGTTTACTCGAATACTGCATATCCGTTTTTACCTGCGTGCGTGAGGAAAAGGATTTTCGGCTAACGTGTATGTGTATACTTGTGCTGTGGAGGTTAACACACAAGGGAGTGGGAAGGACTCTGTGTGTCTCACAGCTACGCTTTGATTAGTATGTTCTTTTTTCAGCGAGCAACACATTTCCCACCTTCTTAAAGTGTTGCTCTTGCTGTTGGTGAGCAGGTCAGATAAATACACGATGCTGACCTGACGCTTTGCTCTTTCACAGCTTTGTCCTGGAATGTGAAAACATGAAGAAATTAATAACCCCTTAAAGATAAGACAAATGTCAGCACTTTCCTGACAGAGATTTCACTTTAAATTAGAAGATATATTATCAAAGGCTGCTATTTCATAAAGGAAATCATTCATGCTGACAGGGCAATAAAATGATCAGCAGTTGGGCCATTTTAATAAGTTCAAACACATGAGTGAGTATGGCTTAAGTTCTTATGATCATATTAAAAATTCCTTCTTTTCAAATGAACTTTTCAGCTTCAACTCCTCTGTAGAAAACGGTTAAACAAGGTGTCATCTGTAATAAAGAAGGGTTACATTTGTCAAAGGAAGGTGCTCTTATACCATTAAAAAAGAAGCTTTCTGCAAAAATGTTTCACTGAATTATACATATTTGTGTTTGACTGTTTAGCTGGTCTGTGTGTCAGCATAATAGGAAAAAAAATGGCTGTGAAGTAACACAGTCCAAGTGAGCAAATCTTTTTTATCCATCCATCCATTAACCTTCACTTATCTGAGATTGAGTCAAGGTTGCGGCAGCCTAACACCTCATTTCCACTTGCCCTCCATCAGTCTGTAAGAAATACAGAATGTGCTCCAATAATATGCAAGCAAGTACAACGGAGTTTAAAGAAAAAATATTCCTGCTCAAAGTTTGTTCTCATACAGCTCAAGGGATAAAATTTTGATTCTCATTTTAGCTTCAACGCAGTCTCCATTTTGTCTGAACTACTTCTTGTATTTAATTTTGACTGTAGGAAAAATAAATAAGACAAACAAAATATAACCCATATCTGAGATGTACGTGAGATATCATCATGAGTTCATTTCAGCCCTTCTAGTGGCTCCGTTCATTTTACTAAAGAAAACAAGCAACCACAGGTAGATACAAACGCTACATAAAAGACTGCAGAGATTCAGACCGAGAACCCTGCTGCTGGAGGGCAGCAGTACAAAACACTGAGTCACCACACTGCCCTGAAAACAAAGTCAACTTTTACAAAAACGCTGGAATAAATAAGCCCTGTATTGAAGAACAGCAGTGCATCAGAAAGTGCATTCATTCATTATAAAATGGTAATAGCGCTATGAGACTACTGAGAATGTCACTACAGTAGTTGACAATTAATGCTTTTATTATTTTTTATTTAAGTGCAGTTAAACCCCAACTGGACATTATATTGACTGTTTTTGGTCAGTAACTGTCAGCCCTATGCAATGCAAACATTTAAAAAAAAATAGCATTTTGTTTATTATCATTTAAGTTTGTTATCATGAACAAGTATAACTGGGATAGTCTGCAGTGTGAGATCCATTATTTGAGTTAAAATGAGAGGAGGCCGAGTTCATGGAGACAGCTATGGGATTAAAAGGACTCGGGTAAGCTGAGGAAATCTGAGAATTATAACAGAGCCAGTTGAGATCTCTCTTAAAGATTAGAAGGAGAACAAACTGAAATTTTGTGTATTTATTGAAACTGGTGAAAAGAAAGAGAGAAACAGAAACAAATGTGAAAACATTTGGAATAAAGTTGAAGTTTTACAACACATGCGAGACTGACAACAGTATTAAAGCTCCTTCTTCCAGTATTTTTTGTTATAGAGATTATTGAGTTTCCAGCTGAAATGAATGAAGTTCCAGACTTTTAGCATGAGTGCACAGTAGCCGGAGGAAACGAGGCGTAACGCCTGGGTCCCACCAGGCACAGATGTGCTGTGTCACAGCTGCATTGCTCCAGCTGCTGTGAGTCGTGGGTACCCTAATCAGTGAGAGTGGTCCCACCAGAAGTGGCACTGCATGTTTTAAAAGCACCACAGAGGAAAATTTTCCTCTGCACCGTTTAAGAAAGAGAAGGATCTACTCTGGTGCTTGACTGCAGACAAGCCATCTCAGTCAACTCTCATCAAATCGACCTGGAAAGAAGTCAGGCACAAGAGTGGCATGAAGAATCTGGTCGATTTTCAAAATAAAACACCATCACTAGGCTCCAAATGATACATGGACATTATGTTACCCTTTAGAAACCACAAGTATACAATTTAGGTTTTAAAAGAGATGTGAACCGTACCTGCCTTTGCAGGATCACAGGGGTCTGCTGGAGCTCAGCTCTCTTCAGGCAAAAGGCAGAGGTACACCCTGGACAGGTCACCGGTCCAACTCTGGGGCATTCATTTGTTTATTTATTTATTTGTTGTCTTCAGTGTGGGATGAATTAACAGTGGCAAAGTTCTTAAACTGTGAGAACTTTACAAAGTTTAATTCTGGAGACACTGAAATAGTGGGACAATGACTCCCAACTCACAAGACTGCTGTTCATTGAAGTGTACTGAATTATCAGGAAAAGATTAGAGGGAACATTCATCATGAATGCTCCGCTAATACAATTTAAATAATTTAATATTTTACAATTGAGTATTTACACTCAAAATCTGATCAATTATGTAAGAGACAGCAGTTGTTTAATGAATGAAAAACAGTGAGAAAACCCAGCTCTTTTGAGGTCCACACTTTGTGAGCTTATAAGAAACCTTTGAGACAAAAAAAAAAAAGACAGAATTTTAGCAAAATAATACCTGTACCAAAAATGAGGTCACAAATTAAATGTAAGACAGGGATAATATCTGAACTGAGGTGGTAGAAGACAAATCAGGCACCAAAAATATATTCAACATGCATGAGTGACTGGCTAACATGACTGCTGGCACTAAAACGATCAACATGATTAATAATCATCAAAGATTAAATATGTTTGCGGTGGTATTATCGGATTTCCATACTAAAATGTTGTAAAACTCTGATCATGCTGCAGAACAGACACTGATTTAAGAACTTCAGACATGTTTGAGTGTGCAAATCATTTATTATTATTATTGGACAAAAACTTAGACAAATGCAGAAGGAATGTGTAGAACCTTAGGTCTGGGCTTTGGCCTGAACCAGATTATTGCAAAATTTTGATTTTATCATTCTG
>JAOWBL010000002.1:8506666-8526038 GCA_028564865.1 Zenarchopterus dispar
CCATCCATCCATCCATCCATCCATCCATCCATCCATCCATCCATCCATCCATCCATCCATCCATCCATCCATTCTCTTTCCAGTTTCTCTGAGGGGCAGCCAGTCTCAGCTCCCTTTAGGTGAAAGGCAGGGCTACACCCTGGACGGGTCTAGATTCTAGATCAAATTAAATAAATGGAGAATTTCTTCCTTCACACAAGTGCAGTCCAAAACCTGTTCATCTTCCTTGCTGCAACTTTCCAACTATCTCTTACAACATTTAGGAGAAATTTTCCTTGGCAGTGCATGGTGCTATAGCAAATCAGCATTAAATTGCTGAAGCTTAGTTGAAGCTTAATAAATCAGTCTGCAGTGATTCATCAAAAATAATCAGCTCCCCTGAGTTTTGTGCTGTTGAAGGAAAACTCCCATTAAAATGTATCAGGGTCAGGTGCAAACAACACTTTCCCCGCGGTTGTCAGATATTAAATTACCGCTGCACGTTATTTAATATTGGCAGTATTTTTTTTTTTCTTCAGCTGTTTGCACCAGATGCAAAGCTATTGTAAAGCTGGTCCAGAAACCCAAAAACGCACTACTCAGCAGTGCCAACATGCTATTTGAAAGCAGAAAATGCTGAGTGCCGCATGTTTGCTTTGTGACTGAATGAAGTCGTGCAGAGGAAACATAACAAAGGGGTTCTGATGGAATCTCTGCGTAAAAGGGGCTGCAGAGAGCCATGACTGTCTGCCGGGGAAAGCAATGGATCAATTCAGTGTGGTTTTCTCAGTGCACAAAAATATAGTCTTACTTGCTTACTCCCCTTCTTGCTTCATCTCATCTAAAGTCTCTCTATTCTGTAGTGGCCTCTAGTTCCATGAGTGTAAAATCTATCTGTTTACTACAGCACAGCACAACAATTTGTCCCTCAAAAGGCTTATTACATCTGTTTACATTTGAGAAACTGAATTTTCGCACTCTCTATGTGAAGAGTGAGTTTCATGCCTTTAGTCATTCTGACCATTTTAAAAATACCTGGACCTTAAAAATAAGACATCTTTTTTTAGAACTTCTGAAAACAAACTGATGTTCAGGATATTTTCCTGCTACTAAATATTTCACATTTAGTGTCAGGTTTGTGCTCTTGTTATACCTTCTAATGCCAGAAAATCTCCTGATAAAAGTCTAGGTAAAAAAAAAAACAACAAACAAAAAAAAACATAACAAAAAGGCAAGAATTACATATGTTTTCTCTTTTGCATGATGTAAGGAATACTTTAGTTTTCAGATTAAATAGATTTAAAGCAAATTTCTCAGCTTCCAACATAGTGAGAAAATCCCATACCTTTTCCTTCACTGTTGACTTAACAAAAAAAAAAAAAAAGAAACAAATCAGCTGATGGTGTAGAAAATCTGCAAGCTACACCTCAAGAATTTCCTCATTTGAGCTGCAGTGAGTTAAATAGGCGAGCAAGAAGTCCCTTTAATTCACAACTACATCAAAACTAATAAACTGATAAAACTATTACAGTAAGTCAAATGAAGGTAAAGATGATAAGGACAGACTGTGCATTTTAAACTGACAGTCTTCCCTTAAATGAACAACAGATGTCTAATTGCAGTCCAGTACTATTCCCAGATCTCCACAAACGTTTCTAAGTCAACTGACCTCATGGCAAACATCACTGCTTCCTACTGCAAGTAACCAGGGTGGATTTGTTTTTACCTTTTAAAAAGGGAAACTGCATGCTCTGATGCTGATGAAGTATTTCATCTTTAATTTGTGTCCATAAATGGGCATCATCAGAGTATTTGGAAGGTCTTACCCTCCTGCTCTGACTTAATTTAAACCATCTTTTGCATTTGAGTTTGATTTAGATTTGTGTCCTCAGAGCTAAAGAACTGAACAAAATAAAGACAGTCAAAAAGGATTTTGCATCAGCCTCCATTGCACTGTTGGACATTACTATTTAAATAATAAAAACTGGGCTTGTCTGCAACGTTTGGCATAGTATGTTTTCAAATGGCAAAATTGTGTTTTCAAAATGTAAAAGTGTGTAGTATTCATAAGTTAAAAAAAATGGCAAGGGGGAGTTTTAAGGCACAGAAAACACACAAACATAAACACAACCTTTATGCATCACTCACCCAAATAAAGTCATCACGTTGCTGAAAAAGAGTCAGGAGGTTGTGTGTGTCTGACTACGATGACTCATCCCGCCTGATATTCCTCATAGCGTGTAATGGTTGTAGACATTTGAGGTTAATAACCCTTTTCATCCAACTACACGAGAGTGCAGGAGAAAACAAATTTGCATTTTTTGAAAAACAAGCACAAAATATCTCTTTTCCTAGAAAGCCAGTATAGCTGCACCATGTTATTGAGAGACAGTGGGTTCACACTGCAGTTTGATGTTTAGAATTATGTTTTATGAAAAACATGTCATAAACAGGCATGGAAACTGACAGCGATTCAGTGAGAGCAGGTTCTGCAACTTAAACGACTATCACTGCACCGAGGTCTACATCTTGATACAGAAATGCTACACATCTCTTTCCTGCTTCTTTGGAAACAACATACTTGTGTTATTACCATACTACTAGGGTTTTATTTTTAAAGCCAAATATCAGAGAAAAATAAGCAAAGTTAAACAAAAGTCTGGGCATATGGCTGAAGCATTTAAGGACAACTTTTACCTCAGCTATGTGTCTCTTTGAATAATAATGGGAAATGAAAAATCTATAAAAGCATTTTCCTGCATGTTCTCAGAATAGATTAAATATATATGCAACAAAAATAGAAAATATAGCAACTATAATCTGCGCCGAAGAAACTGAACTGAATGTTTGCTCTTAAGTGGTTGGTTGAAACAAAGATTTGTATTTTTCCTGAACAAGTGGAAACTGATCCGTTTGTCAAATTCCTAAATCCTCTGCACAGCTAGAGCGCACTCCAGTGGTCAAAAGTGACATTACACGCAAACGCAGCAGCGTGTGTTGGGTTATTGGAAGTTTAGGTCTGTTTTAAAGCACACTGTGAGAAAACTAACAAGCATTCAGAGTTTAAACGGTTTAATTTGATATAAAGGATTAAAGCAACTTTTTCTGCATGCCGATTACTCATTGGACAACTCTGTTACTGTACAATGACGGGAAGACAGTTTCAGTTGTTTTACTGTGCACTACTACAATAAAAAGGGGGGAAAAAACTGCAATATGATTCTATGCTTTTAAAGCCAGTAATACATTAAACTACATGATTAATGAAATTTTCAAAGAAATTAAAGAAAAGCCAGCAAAGTATTGCCTGCCTAAGAAATGTGTTTTTGAGAAGCTTTACAGAGCTTTTATGCTTTAAAAAAAGAAACATTTCCATTGAAAGTAGGATAAGGGATTTTTGGATGACTTGGGGGTAAGGGGGCAGGGTGCTGCTATTCTGTTTAACCTTATTTCTCTTGGAGGGAGTACGAGGTAGTTTTAAGGAGTCTCAATCACTGGTACGTTTGGTGTTGGGAAACTACAAGGCCAAAACACATCTCTGTTGTGGATTAGGTACTCTGACACCCCCCACCCCCACCCCCCTCCACACACACACATGCACACAAACAAATTGTGTGGTGGGAGGTGGTGTTGACTCAGTGCTGACTTGATATGCTGTGATCAGGAAGTGACATGGTTCAGCCATCTTACTGACCTCACTGAGTTCCACAGTGGGGTGGCGAGTCGTGGGTGGAATTTGTTGACGACAAGACAAGGATGTTCATTATCTCCTCATCAGAGCCGTGGACATCATAAATCAGCAAATTACAGAATTGTAATCTACAACTTACTACTAAAATGACAGAGTGCGGCTTAGCAAGACACAAAACTCCAGTCATTAACAACCTGAAGAGCCTCAGAAAGACGTTATTTGCATTCAGCAAACACAAGAGCAGGAATGGCAGAGGGAGACTGCAGGTCATATTAGTGCAACATGATTTGGAGGAAGTCGCTAGGCAAATCTGGTTGTTATTCAGCAGGAACCTGCCACCCACTCCATCTCCTGCATCAGCCAGATCTTCTGATGTTGGTGAAGCCACAGAGACCAACTATACAGACAGCAACCCATCATGTTACATAGTTCCACCAGATAACACCTCCCGACTCATCTTCCCTCCCCTCAGCTCAACTTCAGGCATCAGAAAGGCAATAATACACCTTGCATTTACATTATCAACATGCCTTAGACATGCATTCATCATCCAGTGATTTGAATAGTTGGATCTAATCTACAAATGCTAAGTGGCGATTAGCAACTCTGTCACTAAATGAAGACACAACAAATAAAAAGACCAAAAAGGTGCTTAGCTCTGTTATAATCCCAGCCTCCTATGCTTTACTCTGGACCCCTGTAAAGTAATTATCGAGCCTATAAAAAAAAATAATAATTCGAAATGAACCAATGAATAAATCAAAGACTTTTCATAACTTAAGATGTGCACAGGTTGTGTACTTGCACTCCGGTCCATTAGGCGGCGAGAGCTGAAACAATGGAGCTGATTCTGATCTGGATCCGGCACAGGTAGAAGAAAAATAACAAGGGGCAGAAAAACCAGGAAGCGTATACAAATACGCACCTCATCTTTTCGTTGAAGCTTTTTGTTTATTTATTTTTAGATTTTTATTTGAGGCAAACCATAAATTTTCAGGATACTATCAAATTCAGAATCAACGACTGCATGGAGACAATGTTTTTTGGGATTTTACTAAGGAAATGCTGAGCGTTTCGTGCCTCAGAAGTGAAGGAGCTTGAACTTTCCACTTTCGTCATGTGGATTTTAACTTTCACGTATTTGTTTGGGACTTTATAGACATTATAGAGGAACGTCTCCTACTGAAGCTGCTGGTGGATGTTCTTGGCTGTGCGAGGTGTTGAACAGAGCTGCTCTTACAACACATTACTCTAGGATGTTATGAAGATAAAAATGTGCAGGGGGTGACGTCACGATGTAATTAAAAGCGGCATTTTAAAAAAGAGAGGTTAACCGCTTACAACATGAAAGTGAGAAATTCTGTTCAGGACCACTGGCTCCAGAGTTGTAAATCCGGTAATCTGGACTGAGGTTTCACAAAAAGAGTAAGTTGCTATGGAAACGCTACATCAAGTCACGTTTACGCAAGGTCTTATTTGGAATTAATATTGTTGATATCATTTGTTATTAGTAACGCTAACGGATGTCTCTTGACTTTATCCACGAGATTAGAACATTAGCCTTAAATTACGTTTTCAATTTAGTATTAAATTGCGTCCATATTTTAAAGCATGCCCTCCGTTCCTTCACAATCATCATTTGTTTGTTTGTTTTTCTAATTTCTGTCAACTCCAAACTTTGCAGACCTGGTGTTGAACGCGCAAGGATAAATGGAAGACGTGATCACCCTCAGCTCAGACGACTCTGATGTGGAGGTCGTTGGTTCCTTCTGTGAATTCCCCACCAAGTCCAACCCACCACCGTTATCGGAAGTACGAGTCGACATCGAAGCCGTAAACGTCAACATCCCACCGGTGAGCGAGTAAACTGTCGTTGCTATAGAAACAGCCGCAAAACCTGGAGACAAAATCAAAGACACCGGTTCTTCTAAGTTTGGACTTTTCCTAATATAATAATATAACATAACAACTTTTCTTCCCTCTGTTAGATAATTAGATTATATCAAAGGGAGGTAAGAAATTTGAGATTTTAATTTTGCTTTAACGGTTCTCCTCTCTTGCTAGCCTTCATAATAATTTTTTTTACCAACATGGCGTACGCATTATCAAAATATTGTTGTCAGAAATAATTTGTTACAAATTTATAATACTGGTGTGAGTGAAGGCGTGATTAATCTTACCTTGTATGAACTTTAACAGTTTGTTAACAAATAATATGGCCTAATTTATTTAATTTGGATCATGGTGTACTTTAAAAAGAAAAAGAAAAAAATAAGATCAGACTGAAGGGTAAACTTTCAGCTTTATGCTTTGGATTCTTTGGATCTGCTTGATTTTTACAAGCTGTTTATTGTTGAGATAGCTGATTGACAAGCAGTTTCAAGACCAAGAGTAGACCAAAAAAAAGGGAAAAATATTGTTTGATTATGACACTGTGGAGGATGTGTAATACTATAACAGGATAGGGTACAAACTTCTCAACTGTTAAAGTGGGAAATGGCCTCAGAAATGATGGAGGATGTGTAATACTATCTAGCAGAGATAGCATTTACAGCTCTTTGAAAGGAGCCAGATCTGTCGCTTTAAGAGTTTGTTCATTTGTTTTATTTATGTATTTTTAAGAGGCCAACCTAGGGGTCACTCATTTTATCTGTGAAATAATCACTAAGATAGGGTAAGATTTGTTCGGAATCAATCAAACATAAACAATATGTATTCTTTTGGGGGAATGAATATCTGAGCTTGAATTATTCTGAAATATTGCTTATAATTTCATTTGGGTGGAGTAGATTTTAATGTCTGATCTGCATTTGTTGTAAACTACTGCCAGGTGCTGCGTTTTTAAGGGGTGATGCAAATTCTTTGCGGATTCAGATTTGGATGACATATTTTTCAGGCAAATGTTACACTTTGCTTAATTATTTTGTGGTCAGAAAAGTGCACCCAGATGCTACTGCATTGGCCCAGATTATTTTGTCTTTTTGAATGCTAACTACTCGCTTCAAATGAACTCTGTCCTCCTCCTTCTGAGACCATTTTGTACTGAGGCACTCACATGATGGTGTGTGTGGACAATTTAGGTGATGTTGTGATATTTGAATATCAAATAAGAACCTTACATGTACTCTGCTGCGCTCCTCCCCTTGTGCCTGTTCTTCATCTTACTCTGTGGAGAAGCAAAGAGGAGCTTGTATGTGCATTTGTTATGAATTCATGTTAATGAATTTTTAAATAGATTTGGTTCATTTATGAACATTAAAACTCTACTCTCAAGCATGTTTGCATTTTATGTTGCATTCTTCTTTGCATAATCTTCTCCGGTCCTCAACACAGGGACGGCCTTTTTTAAGTCACAGGCTCTGATGTACTGTCCCAACAGAGGACTGCAGATGAAACTACACTTTATGCCTTAGACTTTTGGAAGCTTATGCAACATCTTGCTGCAAACTCTGTTTCTCTGTCTTCTCTTGGATGTAGCTGTTGGAGGCAGATGGAAGATATTATTCGGTATCACAGAGTAGTCGGTGCAGTTGTAAACCTGAGACAGGAAGCCAAAACTTCTAGTAAAGAGTCAGCTGAGCCTTGAGAGGTGGTGAAGCCTGCAGGATGGTACAGTATTAAAACAAGAAATTCACTGGTGAGTGTAGCGACACCAAAAGATACTGTAGTCCAATGAATACAGTATTATTTTCCTTTGTGAATGAAAAAGCCCTTCACAGCATTTAGCCAAGTTAAACACACTCTCAGAGAAGTAGTTGACAGTCTGTTACTGAGTATGAAACAGAAGAAGTTGAAGATCCCAAGCGCTCCTAGAACTAATTACAAAAAAGAGCGATTCTAGAAATGTAATGTAATTAAATACTGTAAGCATGTCGTGGATGACTGATCTCCTCACCCTGTCCCTAAAGAGCTCAGTCATCCAGGAGAAACTCAGGAGGGCAGGGTAATGAGCTCAGTAGTCACCTTGTCTATCAGGGTTGGATGAAATTTCATTCAAATTTGTACTTGTGATCTGCTTTTTGTGTGTGTCTGTGTCTGTGTGCATTTATCCATTTAGTCAAAGGTGGGTGTCCCAATATTGATCATTTTGTTTGAAATCTATTGTGGTGGTGAGCAGTCATGAAGTTGCAAAACCATGTGACTATCCAAACACATATGGAGCTGACTACAAATCTGTATGCTCTGCAAATATAAATGATCGTTGTTATTAGGGTCAACAATGTAAATAAAATGGCAAATATTTTTATGTTATGTCGTAGTTTCAAGATGGATTTAAATTGTTAGCATCTATTCATTTTGCTGTGAGGACAGACTACAAACCACAACACTACCATGCTTCTTTTGTTTTGTTACATGATGACATTTTCCTGAAAAAATAAATAAAGTGCTTATACACATTTATAAAATCACCTGATTGGCCTGATTTAAAACAAAGTTATAAGATGGAAATCTAACATCATTTCTGAGGCCATTTCTCACTTTAACAGTTGAGAAGTTTGTACCCTATCCTGTTATAGTATTACACATATTGTTATATTGCCCCACCTTGATATAAATGTTGTTGTTTTTTGTTCTTAAATCATATCCCTGCCACTAATAATACAGAAATATGCCTCAAACTTGAGATTTCTAAAATACCTAACCTTAATGGCCATTATAGTGAAGGTAAAACATTTTATAAGTCTTCTTTGGCTACCTTAAAGAGGATCATTGTATGGCCATTAAATTTCCTGAATTACCATGTTTTTTTTTCTCGTAATGATTATTTTAGCACCAGTTGACTAGGTGTAGTGATTTAAAGATAATAATTAATTCATTACATTGATTAAATATTTTTCTTTTGTAAACACTGACTTTTTTTCTTGTCTCCCCTTCCTTTCGTCTTTAGCATTATATTGACCTGACGGATCCAAGATGGTCTTTTCCAGAGCTTAAGTTTCGCAAAAAACATGATTCCAATTCACCACTAGTAATAGACTTGACAGAAAACGATACAAAAGAGACAGAGGTGGACACAGAGAGAAAAGAGACAGAGGTGGATATAGAGAGAAAGGAGACAGAGGTGGACACAGAGAGAAAGGAGACAGAGGTGGACACAGAGAAAAAGGAGACAGTGGTGGACACAGAGAAAAAGGAGATAGTGGTGGACACAGAGAAAAAGGAGACAGAGGTGAACACAGAGAAAAAGGAGACAGAAGTGGACACGGACAATGGTGACAGTCAGTTAGAAGAGGACAATAAGAGTCTAAATAATATTTTAAACAAGCAAGATTTTAATCTTCTGGAAAGCTTATTGAGAGATCCCTGTTCATTTGATCCACAGCAGGACTGTAGTATCCATATAGCAAAAAAGAGATGTTTGAATTCTCCAGTTGAGCACAAGGAGCAAAAGCTGAACGCCCTTCCCTGCTCAGACAAATTAGTTGTGAAGCTGGCAAGACTGCCTTTTCTTGAATCTCATTCCATGGAGTTGAAAACATCTGGTTATTCTGTCCACTTAGGCAAACGGTCTTCACAAATGTCACTGTGCTTTAACCAACTGAATGGTAACACTGAAACAAGAGAATGTAACAGTGAATTCGGGACAACAACTGCATCAAATGTTTCTCACGTGGAACCTTCTTTTGTTCGGTGTCTTCCTGAGGTGGCAAAATCTCCAACTGGAAAAAAAGAAAACAACAAGGAACTTGCAAGTGCAAATATGCAGGAAAACAAATCTCAGACCCAACAAAGTCCAGCTGACTCTCTTTGCTCAGAAGAACAAAGCTTTGATACAACTTCAAAAGAGCCCAGAAATACTAAAAGTGAGAAAGATGGCTTTCACTTATCCAACCACATTCCCTCCACAGCGTTCACACATTCATCCCAAGATAAACCCCAAGAAGAAGCTCACTGCACTAACCTGGAACAACTGAAACAGGACAAAAAAACTGTTAAAAGCTTTACCTCCGACAGCTCCTGCCCACTTTCTCCCAGCGCCAGTATGAACTTGCGTGATGTTTTTGAGTCTGACTATGTCTCCAACACAAGTTCCAAGTCTCATCAGCAAAAGAGCCAAGTCGATCCATCATCCATCTCTGAACATGTACCAGCTGAAAATGCACCAGAATGGCAGCTGGAGACAGACACGTTCAAGGATGACATAGGAATTGAGAGTCCATTGTCTTTGCTTTGGCAAGGAGAAAGTGAAGGGGAAGATGTAAATGAAGAGAACAGATTTGGCACGGACTTCAGAGCAGTCAGTAGAGAGGACAGGCAGTTTGTGTGCCCAGCTGCACTAAGGAAAATATTGGCTGAACCAGCTCAGGTAAGAGACTTTACATACTTTTCTGTTGTAAATTAGTAACTGCTTTTACATTGCCTCTATTTATGAGCAATCTAAAACATATGGTACCTTTTTTTTCCAATTTATTCTTTATCTTACTTGTTTTTTTAATACATTTTTATAATATATTCATTTTTTCAAATTCTATTGCTTTTACTTCTGTAATCCATGAATTTCCCTGTGGTGGTACTATTAAAGGAATTCTTATTCTTAATTTTATTATGATATGCCAAGCTATGTTTAAGACCTGTCTTTTCATTTTATACACATTTGTTTCTTAGATTGGTGAAGATAAAGAAAGTTCTGGAACATCAGAGGTACTCTGTCGTCAGAGCTTGAGCTTGGTATACAGCACCATCGATGAGAACTACCCAGAAGGCACTTTGCAGCTGTTGTCTGACCTATTACAACCTGGTTACTATCCACCCAAAGATGTCACCGCCCACCTGCTCCGTGGCATTCTGCTTGACGCCCAGTGCCCCTATCACCTCCGTGTGCAGTCCTTTAATTTGCTGATGAGGACTCAGAGGTAAAAAGACGGCAGAAACAGATAATTTCTTGTGCTTTATCTTTTACCTCCCATCTTCTCTCCTCCTTTTCAGTCTTTAAATTCAGATACTAAAGCTGCTTTCTTTGTGCAGGCACCACATGGCAACTAAATCCACAGTGCCGTGGGACTGGAACTTGCTGACCTCTGTCATGTCTAGCGAGGTATTGCACAGCAAGCAGCAAAATGTGTCAATATATAGAAATATCTGTAACATAACCACAAATACAACCACAAATATTTCTAAGCAAAAGCCTTTTGAAAATGGCATCACCTGTTATTTTGTGAAATGGATCAAATGTTATTTGGTCACAGAGGGTGTGTTAGATTTTAATTAGGTAAGGCTTTATTGATATAATATAATTACATAACAGTAAATCAACTATATAATATTATGGACATTTAGTTGACATTTCCCTTTTTGTTGTCTTCTTTCATCATTATGAATTTCTAAAGAAGATTCGATGTGAGGTTGTGCTTATGTTCCTGGAATACGTTGTGCAGACTTTAGAAGATGACTTTCAGGCCAAATGTTCTTCATCAGCACTCCACCAATCAGTCGCAAAGGCAACATTGTCATGTGATCAGCAGTTTCCCCATGTCAGGTGAGTTTGATAACCAAACACCTGCTTCTTTATAATGAAAGTACCTTCTGATCTAAGCTCAGCATCTGTCTCACTAAGGTAAGATGCTCTCAGGCACCAGATTATGAGGAAATGATTTCACTCACAGTGGACGTTTTTACCTCTAAACAGCTCAGCGCCACAAACGTCTCCAGTATTGTAGTAGTTTGAAATAATGAACTGCTTTGATTTTATTTTTATTTTTTATTTACCTACAGTTAGAGAGCTGTGGCACATAATGGAAATACATTCTTGTAGGTTGTACTTCACCAACTAATTCAGTTTAGGATAGGTTCAATTCACTTAGATAGTCGGCATTCCAATATTGTTTTGGATTTTTCGCATTTCTAGGTAGTTGTTGTTTTGTTGTTGTTTTTCAAAGTGAATATTCTGTGGAAACTAAACAAAAAAAAAATACAACACATAATTTGTTGAAAGCATATACATTTCTGAAAAGAAAATGCTCAATAATTAGATATCAGCAAATCATTTTCTAATATGACTAGGTGTAAAAACAAAAGGAAGGTTCCTGCAAACCATCCCAGAAATAGCAAGCATTAAAGCCTGTTGAATTTACTAGTTATTAGGAAAAATAACTCAAGTACTTACTTATCTTCTTTGACCACACTATGCATTGGAGATTGTTTATAAAATAAAAAAAAAAGGGGAAAAAAAAAGAAATTCCTTGGAGCAGCAGAATTTTAAATTGTTGAACACAATAACACTAATTGTGATTCACACAGATAAATATTAAGATGCCAGGGTGAGTTTAAACAGAAGTTCTTTGTGCTGGAGCAATATATCTCACTGTTAAGCCTTTTTTTTCTTTTGTTTTCCTCAAATGGGTTATCTATGTGGATTTTTGTCTAGCTTGCATGATGATCTAAAGCTTTTTGCAGCCCATCCTTGGACCATTTGCTATATTCAACCACAACAGACCCACAGAAGAGTTTAGTGACAACATGTTTACATTCTTTTTCTACCATGGTGGTTTTTCTCTTAAATTATTTTTTAATTATCCTTTCCATCAGTCCTTGATCTAAAAATGTTTTTGGCTTGTGTTTTGACTGCTTGACCATAGAGTATTGAAGGGAAGTGATTCTTCACTGCATTACAGGGAAACAAAGTTGTGTAGTGACAATAACCGCATACACTCAGAAACACTTTAGAAAATCATTGTCAGTGAACACAGTTTATTGATGCATTCACAAATACAAGTCACACCCAAGACCTAAAACATTTCTTGTGAAATGTGAAAAGTTCACCAACTTTAAATCTATTTCAAGCAAGAACAGGAAAGCGTTTCACTGTAGAAACTACAGCCACCTATCTCTGGAGTTCTCACATGCATCTCTTCAGTTCCTTCATGTTAACACGTTTAGTGTTGTAATTTTTATATTTTTTTAAAACTGGGAAATAAAAGCAAGTGTATGAGTGGCATCTTATACTATTTTACAGTGTTCCACTATTTTTGAAGTATTGGCTGTTTGTTGAAATGCCTGTTTTTTGTTTTTTTTTTGTATAAATGACATTCAGTCTTTCATTGTGTCCACATTTGTAAAGTCACTTGGTTACAGTCACTAGTATTTATGTTGATGAAGGAAATGATTTTACAAACCGCAACAATTTAAGCTTGTACTGCTTTTAGACTCCCAAACCCGGTTTATTTAACAGTTTGCAATGGAGCGGAAAGGAGAAAATGCGATAACTCAGACAGACCTTTAAATACCTGGAAAATAATGCTAGTCAGCATTCAGATGCATTTGAACTTAACGGGATCCTTCAGTTCCTCTGCTGCCTGTGTCTCCATTCCTGATCTGATATCCTATTTGCTCATAAGAGCTGCAGGACAGGTGACCACTTCACAAATCAAAATATGTCCAGTATTCTTCTCCACTTCTAGCCCGCCACTAAATTAGGAGAAGCTGAAACAGAATCCGCCCAGTGCTTTTCTTTGATGTGTTGAACTACCGTTAAGATCACTCCCACTGTGGGCGTCCCGTGGAGCAGCAGCTGCTCTAG
This sequence comes from Zenarchopterus dispar, assembly GCA_028564865.1. Lineage (NCBI taxonomy): Eukaryota > Metazoa > Chordata > Actinopteri > Beloniformes > Zenarchopteridae > Zenarchopterus > Zenarchopterus dispar. The sequence goes on from JAOWBL010000002.1 coordinate 8,519,854, forward strand.
CAGCTGTGGAACTTGCTGATGGCTGTTGTTGATACTCAAGTGGTTATGGTCGCTCATGCCATGATTTTTTTTTTTTTTTTAACTGTTTCAGTCTATGAACTACTTAATAATTGCCTTGGTAGATTCATTTTTGGATCTTTTCTACACATTTATTATAGATCACAGCATGAGTGTCATTAATCCACAGAGAAATGTCTTTGTTTGGGACAATCAGCCATCAGTTCCTTGATTTCGTTGCCATTCTTTTTTCCAAATTTGATGGATTCTTGGATGAGTGCTGTAATGGATTGAGATTATTATTTTTTATCAGTTATATTATATCCGCTACCCTCCAGTCACAACAAAATAAACATTCTGCTTTTTTAAGACTCGACATGTTCCTGTTTAAGGTCATGTGATCTGCTGCAGCTTATCCCAACTCTTTTTGGGCAAAACACAGGGATACAACCTGGACAGGTTTCTAGCCCATTGCAGAGCCACACATAGACTAATAACCACACGCATGAATAATTCAGAATCGGTAAATAATGAGACACACATTAATCATCTTAGCTCTAAATTAGTGGATTACATTCTCTTTCTGAAAAAGCTATTGTGATACAAGCATATCTCTCAAACCATGCAGTCCCATCGATGATGACTAATGAAAGCTTTTCTTTATAACTGACGTCAGTAAGTACAGTTTCTCTTATTAATATTTTTTTTTTTCCCAGGGATGTCATCAAGTGGATGTTTTCTGCCATTATGAAATCAACAGAATACAGAGAGAGAAAAGCAACATCTAGAGACAGAGATGACCAGCTGAGGTAAATGGCAATGAAATGATTTAGAAATCTGTTTTCCGTGCAAACTCATTTTAGTTAGAGCAGAATGAGTGACACATAACTACAAATATTAACTTATTTAAGCCTGTGTTCTGTAGACTTAATTTCTTTGCACTTTTCTCTGCAGACTAGTGTTTATCTTCCAAAGGATGTTGTCTCTATCTCTGGAGGTGGACCGTTCGCCTGCCCTAAACTCTGCCAAACTGTCTCAGGAGCTCTTCCACATGCTCCTCAGCCATGCGCCTCTCCGAGCACACAGGTAAAGACCACATATAAGTCAGTGATGCAAAAAGTGATAGAATATTTACTATTACAGAATTACTGAGGTGTGAAAGTGGAAAAATGTTGTAAAAAAAGCTTGACATTTTGTTATCACTGTAAATGTTTAAAACACTTGCATTTATCTTCAGTAAGACTTCAATGTTTTGCAAATCAAATTTGATTACATATACATATATAAGCTAATATGGTATTTCTTTTTATAATCTGTATAAACAGTTTGCTTTATTTTAATCAAATATGCAGATAAATCAGAAACCAAACATTTTAAACCAGACAAATACATTTTAAACATGGAATATAACATTTATGATTTGTTGTTTGATATTTGAAGAAGAAAAAAATATGTAAAACGTTATCAAACTGTTAAAATATCTACCGCTGTGTTCTGTGACTTTCTAACACATATTAAAATGCACTCCTGTTTATTATTTCATACTAAATTTGCAATATCATTGCAGTTTAGTAACTTAAAATCAGTTTTTATAACGATACGTGTCAATGTGAATTTGAACAGAGAAGTTGAAATTGTGCTATTATGAAAGTGGACAGTTTTTCAAGCTATTTAGACTCATCTGTTTCTGATATGCAGGATGTTGTTGCTGGAGAGCCTACAGAGCAAACTGATGAGATGTAAGCTGTTGGAACATCTGCTGGACTATGCGTGCCCGCAGAAAATCTCAGTTCCCATGTCACTCAGTCTGCTTCTGCACTTTCTGAAGCACTGCACTTTGGCACCAGACCCTACGGTGAATATCTTTTATCTCAATTGTCAACCTCCTCACAGACACATTAGCATTAAGATACCATTGTGATTTTAGTTTGAAAGACAGGGACAATCTCTGTTTTTGAAGATGCATTTACCTTTTTTTCAAGGAAAGAAGAAAAAAAAAACAACTAAATAAATAGGTTAAAAAAATCAGATGTTTTGAACTAATCTGTGAATATGATTGCCAGGATGACGCTGAGAAGTGGCAGAAGTGGGAAGAATTGATCCAGCTCCTTTGGATGTTGCTGCTCAGCTATAATAAAGCGATGAAAGGTGAGCTGTTGGTTAATGCCTCTTTACTGTTTTTGGCATAGCAGCTGCAGGGGTCATGTGATCCTCTTTTAAGACAAAACTTCCATCCAAACCACAAATAGTCTCACTCTTGTCATCTTTGTTAGCACTGAACATATCTATATGCTATATTGCTTATGTGTAGGACAAGAACCATTGTGTAAATGTTAATTTAAGTAGGTGAATGAGGAACACCTTGTAAAGTGTTTGGAAAACCTTTAACTGGGTTAAACAGGCCTATAAATGTGGAGCATTTACCATAGTATTTGCATATAACAGAATATGCCATCCTAGCTCTTTAGGTGGTACTCAGCATCTTTATGAATTATTTTGGCTGACTTAAAGAGCTGCATAAGGCTTATGAGCCATGAAGTCAGTCATATCTGCATCATGCATGGGCAAAACGCAGGTTGAAGGCAGGATGTGGCTCCTGGATCATCTCAATCCAGATTCCTTGAAAACAAATCAACATAAAAATGATATTTTGGTAATAGGCGATGAGTTGAATGAAACCAGTTTAGGCTTTATGGAGTATATATCCATTTTACCTGACTGCAGGACTGCCTTGGACTCAATAAGAATGTTAATGTCACAAATATTGATTCAGGGGTAGTATGATTGATAAGTCAAGAGTGTCATTATGTTCAAGGAGTATATAAATATGTTTTTCAACCAAGCATGCTAGCTATAGTACTAAATTGTCATTTATTTGAAAAGAAGAAAAAGGACTCAAAATGTCTTCCCCCCTTAATTTCCATGTAAAATATTTTCACAATAGAGTCAAGCATCTTCAGATTACTATACAGGCTTTCAAAACATAGCAAGCCCTCATCTGATAGTGTATTTTTGAAAGGCTAATTTTTATTAGCTTTTTTTAAAAGACTTGAGATACTTTTTTTTTCTTCTGTAAGTTATGAAATTCCTTTTGTTCCACTTCTTCCTAATGGGGAAAATATCCATGTAGCCGTCTAGAAGAAACGTGTTGAAAGTATTTTTGTTAAAGTATTGCATTTTTTTTCTACAGTTGACATAAAAATGAACTTGCTGAAAGCCTCAGAACTTACCAGAATTTTATAAGATACTAAATGATCCTGGTGAGGATATTCATAATGTGACGTATACAGAGCTGAAGTAGTCTGTTCAAATGAAAAAAAAAAGCCCACAGTGTGTCTCGTAGATGATGAGATAGCAAGCTCATCCATTGACACTGTGATACCAGATGTCTTCTATTTAGTGCTGGAAAAACAAGGTTAAACAAATCATAGACTGACAAAAAGGTAATACAAAGAAAATTGGCAATCCTGATTTATCACAAAATAAAAGACCGATGCAGTGCTAAGACACTGTTTTCATTAAAACAAAAAAAAAAAGAAATTCACTTTATCAAAGACTCTTTTGCCAGAGAAAACTGCTATGTGAGCATGCTTCGTGACAGTGTATCGTTCTTTTTTTTTTTTTTTTTTGACAGTGACTAAAGTACTCTGACTCCATTAACTCCTAGTTTATATTCTATTATCCACAGGATACCTGTGCAGCTCTTACAGTGACCAGAGAAGCAAAGTTGGAACACTGGTCTACAAGCCAGAAGACATGGTCTCAAAGCCTGCTGTTCGAGAAGCTGTGGAGGCCTTCCTGTCCAGAGCCCGGGCAGACCTTGGCCAAGCTTTACCTCTTCACGTGGAAGAATCCCTAACTTATCTTCAGGATCATCTGCTGGATGTCTCTCAGTGCTGAATTTAAAAAAAAAAAACTGTTTTTTGTTCTCTTCGGTACTCAAAATTTTAAATTATACATTGAAATATTGTTTTAATCTACAGACTTATATGTTGCTGTGTGTTCATGTTTATAGTTTTAACATATCCAAATGCATTTTACCATCTGTTATCCAAAGAAAGCTCTGCATTCTTCCTTCACATAGAATTCTCTGCAGCATACACCAGATACTGCGGCATTACTTTAACAAATTATACCGTGTGTAATTAAACTAAACTGCTCATTCACTGCAGTATGCATAATTCCCGCAATAAATCTAATAGCGGCATCCATCCGTCCGAAAACTGTCCAGGATTTCCAGTTTTGTTTACTGTAGTTCAACAGCTGGTTGGAGCTCGCCGACGCTCACCAATAGGAAGCGACGCTGTTATCGGCAGAGGAAAAAAAAAGATCCCCCAGTCGCCATGATACAGCAGCGGAAACGGAGAAGTAGCTAGAAAACAAAAGAAAACACGCAGTCGTCCTCGCGATTTGGTATGCTCTTGCAGGTAAAAAATAAAACCCTATCTCCTTCACTCCCCACGCTTCCGTCAATTTTCCCCATAGCGTATGTTATATGTACAAAACGCTGCCGTCATTTTACCCAGCAGGACTTATTTGAATAGGAAGTCGGTCAGCTTCAAATAATTGGAAGCTGTTAGCTTTTAGCTAGCGGGGCTAACTCGAGCTAAGCTAAATAGCTCACAATAGCTCGCTAGTGTGGCGTTTTGAAGCCTTTTGTACGTTCACTTTCCTAATATTTATCTCACTGGTGGTAATTTGTGCCACGGAAAGCTTGCTCACGACAGCAGATTAATGCGTTGTTTCGTGGCCTAGTGTTTATGCGCAACTCGATGCTTTACCATTATGTAAACAAGTGTGCCGTGTATTTTGTTACTCGTGAAAGAAATGATTATTGCTAACCCCTTTGAGGCGGTGGCTGGGGTCAGTAAACTAGTAAATTTCACCAAGTTCATTTATATATTAGGATCTACTTTTTGTTATGTATACTCCGCTAGCTCCCAATTTAGGTTAAGCTAGGCTAATCAGTTGGCGACAACGAAAACAATCGAGCTAGAGCTTTGTTTATCTCCGATTACAAATGTGCAATTTCTATTATTTTCGACGTAAACGAAAACTTTTGACATATGCAATCGGTCTACACTTCCATGCTGGGTGTACGAATCCTTGCGTTACAGCGCTAATTTTACGTGATTAACTTATGTAACAACAATGAAATCACGGTCTCCGTTGCTATTGAAATGTTGTGCAAATGTTGTGCGCACATAGTGTAAACAAATGTAGTCGCTTATAGTGCATCCTCTAAATTACGTCGTGATTGAACATGTATCGCTGTGTAAGGATTAGCGGCGGGAGGCTTTGTTAGAATTGTGAGGTCTGTTAGTTGATGAGCTGCGTGCCTGCCTCTCTAACCTCCTACAGAGAGCTTTAGCCATGTTTCACGGCAAACTTGTCTGGGATTTTCATGAGAGGTAGTTGTAATGGAAACTGTCTCTGCAGTGTTATAGGAATGCCCAAGGAAAAATATGACCCGCCGGATCCCAGGCGGATGTACACAATTATGTCCAGCGAGGAGGCAGCAAATGGGAAGAAGTCATACTGGGCTGAGCTGGAAATCAGTGGTGAGTGTTGTCTGGATGCATCTCATTTATATAAAGCTTCAATTGAATTTACAGTTCACACCAGGGTCTCTGACACTGATATCTTAAACTGCAATATTTATTTCTGAAATATAAGTTGTCATATGGGGGACATAATCTGAATGAAATGCATGTGTGAATGACTAAAGAAGGTTCACTTGGAGTGATTTAGTGAAGAATAATTGGACTGATCTTAAAAGAGTGCAGCAGCATAGGAAATGGATAATTTATAAAGCTCAACCCTTTATTTCTCCTCTCTTTCATTTCAATTGCTCAATTAGTTGCAGTGCATCAAACATAAAAGTGGGTGAGCAATGGGGCTCCTTCTCAAGAGTGATTTTAGAGTGAGAAGTCTGGTAGCTAAATACAGTGGTTAAATCATTATATTTTTGTAGTTTCTTAAATTCAGTATTTGAAGTACTTGGAACGCAAAGAAAATAGAAGGATGTGTATCTTAGTTTTCTTTGGACTATGGCTTTGAAACACTATGTAATCTATATTTGAAATACTTATTTTCACCATAAAGCTGTAGTGGTTGTTTAACTTTGCCAGTATCGGTCACTAGAAATGGAATGAACAGGTGATTTTTTTTTTTTTTTTAAATATAGA
>JAOWBL010000002.1:8531811-8548910 GCA_028564865.1 Zenarchopterus dispar
GCATGTATTCAGATTTTGAAATAGCATCTTGTGGGCTATTGAGTTTCTTTTTTTTTTTTTTTTTTTAAACACCTAATGAAAAACACACAAATGGGTTGGTAATCCATTATCACTGCTACATAAAGTCCCTCTATGAAGCACTGTGTTCAGAGTTGAGACTGAGCAAATAATGCATCCCATCAGAAAGAAATATTCACTATTCACTTCACTTTTGAAATGCACTTGAAGTGTGTAAACAATAGACTATTTCACCAAAGGAAAAGTTGGTCATCGATATAAATCAGACAATGTGGGATGGATTTCAAAAAAAAAAAAAAATTTTTTTTTTTTTTTTGCCCCTGGCCATATCACCTCACATACTGCCCTGACAGCTGATTATTACACACCTTTTCGTTGACGTTTCGTGATTTGATCTTTAGTTTCTGTAGTTCTTTGGCAGCCCAACCCTTCACTTCAACCTTGTAAGTTTAGGAAAGATCGTATTTTTAGTCATAACCTTTTTACTTTGACCAGTTTTAACCAGGTGCTGTTGCAGGGCAGGTGCTAGCAACTTTTCATAGTTTACACAGCTTCTCAGCATTTTAAGAACTGCTTGGATTTTCCCCTCCATATGGAGTCATTACAGAGCCATGTCATTATGTCTTTTTAGTGGAGTTTGAGCCTCCTTTTTAGTGTTTGAATTTTTGTAGAGGACTACAGTGCTCAAATGACATGGATCACAGCATTCATCTCGTTTTCCTCAAAATGTGTTTTCCTCAATATTCCCAGTGTGCATTTATAAAGATTGTCATAAACAGCAGTTGCTGCTTGTTAATGCCCTTTGCTCTGCTAACTGGATTTTCCACATGCTGACTGGTATTTATGAACGCCACTACAAACTGGATTTGCACCCTCTGTTTGAAGCAGGGGATTTAGAAACACCCAACAAGGTTGGGTGAAATCAACACACAAACATTGTTTTTGAATTCACTTTCAAAATGTAATTCAATTCAAAAATACTTTTTGTAATTCCTGAAGAGAAATTAGTTACTGGCCATTGTGAATGCTGTTTAATGCAACATATAACTTACGATCTTTAAGCATCAAATGCAGTCCTCGACTTCTATATTCAAGCAAAATTTTTTATGTTTCTCTTGATTTTAGCATGCTAAATCAGGTGTAAACTAGCTCTTTTTTTTTTTCAAATTACATATAACACGTAAAATGTTTTTATCAGACTGGTTGGTATTAAGTTTCTTTGAAGGGCCAAGAGACGAGTATTAAAAAAAAAAAAGATTAGTGGTATGAGGTTGGTCTGAACAAGTACTGGAACTGCTTTCTTGGAAAATGGAGTTTAATGGTTATGAAAAGCAGATTGTAAGACTTGCTGGCAGCAGAACGCTGAACTGCCTGACCACAGGTAATCCAGCTTTTCTTGTGTAGTTAATCTGCTAGTTTATACTGCTGTGCAAAGATCCCGTGGGACTTCCAGATCCAGACCGTTAAACTGGTGGTGGATAACCAACTGGATGCTGTGGTGGTTGACAGACCCCAAACAATCCCAAGCGGAAACAGGGACACGAGGAGCTGGAAAAATACCAAGGGATGACGGAGAAACAATAAAAGATGTGGAAGGTGAAGGCAGCAGTGGTAATTGGATCACTTGGGAGCTGTGACTTCCAAGCTGAGAGAGTGGCTACAAGTGGGAGCTCACAACTACGAGTGCTCCAATGGGAAAAGTTTACCACTTTGATCAGTTTTATGAACATTTTTAGGCAAATGGTGTAACCATTGTCATGAAAATATTTAAAGTGGTAAACTATAATAACCCAGCTGTTAATTGGTCTTGTTTTTATTTATTTTGTCACCACCCAGTTTAAGCATACTGTTAACGCAAAAACACAACTTAAGTTGTGTGGATGAAAGATTCATTCTGGTCCTTTTTGTTATTGTCCGTTTATTGTTTTTCGATAACTAATTGAAATAGCTCTTGAAAGTATAGTTTAAAAAAATGTTCAATACTCCCCCTCCATAAAGTCATGTTTTTAGCATGTTCTAGCTGGCGGTCATAAAGGCAGCTCCAGCTGACATCAGGAGGTCTAGTCATCTCAGCCAGTTCAAAAGTTTTCACCTCCTTTTGTGATTTTTTTCTGGGCCTTTTTTTTTTTCTTTTTTTTCTTCTTATGATTATAAAGGGGCTACTGTTCAGCATATGTGAACTTGTGATTCAGCACCTTAAAGCTTTAAGGCATATCAGACTGCAACCATCCCCTCCCACCCCCCAGACCCTCAAAAAAACAAGACAACTTAAAAAAAAAAAAAGGATGCTGTGTAAAGTTCAAATAAAAACCAAATCCCTATAGCCCATGTTTTACTTCCAGTCATAGGGAATTGAGAAATCATAGGAAACATTTGTTTAACTTTGTGTGTTTGTTTGTGTGTGTGTGTACATGATTGGGTATAAAAGAGTATCTCGGAGGCTGCCACAAGTAAAAATGCTCTGAGGTTCACCACTCTGCTGAAAACTGTGTTTTACAATCTGCACAATTTCAAAATAATGGTCCTTTGTGTAAAATTCCAGAGATTTTGAATATTTCATCATAACATCGACAAAAGATTTTGAGAATGTGGAGAAATTTCTGTGTAAGGGATGAGGCCAAAAATCAAAACGGATTTTGTGTGATTTCGGGCCCCTCGAGCAACACAAGATTAAGAACGGGAATGATTCTGTCATGGAAATAATTTTATGAGCTCAGGATCACTTCAGAAAGTACCGCCTGAGAACACGGTTCACAGCACCGTAACCATGCAGGTTAAATCTCTCATGCAAAAAAGAACTAGTGCTTCTCAATAACTCTGAAAAATGTGGTTTAAAAATCGGTTTGATGTGTACGTGTCTTGGTGGAGGTCAGAGTCCTTTTTATCTCAAATTGTATTTTTCATTTTCTTTAATTTGGTTTTTTTTTTTTTTTTCTTTCTGTAAAAGCCAATAATATCTATCAACTAAAGTGATAAAACCAACATTAAGTAAAATATTTGAGAAAATTTGTAATTTCAAATGAATACCTGGTAAAACTTTTTGTGTATGTATGATTTTAGCATCATTGTATGTTTCTTTATTTTTTAGTAAATCCAGTGGGGCTGATTAGTGAGAACTCAACACTTGGCACTGTTTTCCCACTTTGTTGTTTACAGGAAGTTGAGACGGAGCAGTATTTCAGTTTCTTCTTGCCTGAGCTGAAAGAGCAAGGATACGACGGGTTCTTCAGTCCAAAGTCACGAGCCAGAACGATGTCTGAATCAGATCGTAAACATGTGGATGGATGTGCAATTTTCTTTAAGACAGAAAAGTAAGTGTACGAAATTATTTGCAGCCTAAATCTTTTATTTAAAAAAAAAAACTACTTACTACTTTCAGGGGTTTTTTTTTTGTTTTTTTTATTGCATATTGTTAACAAATGAATGTGTTAATACACAATATTTCATACCTTGATACAACAGAAAATAACTGCTTGATATGTGAAGATATAACATTGTTTTGATGTTTCAACCCAAGCACAGAACCTTTTCTCTGCTGTGCCTCGTATTTCCTGCTTATAATTCTCTTGTCCTGAGGCACCACCATTTCCGCTCCCCTCCTTAGCAGTGAGGCTGTTTTTATTTGTCAGCGCAGCTCTCTGCAGCGTTGATACATCTGTACACAACCTGCTGTCGAAAGGTTAATGTTTACAGCAAACTGTAGTCCCTTTCAGCATTCATTCTGACAAAAGGGAACAGGCAGCGGAGGTGCTGAAACTCCGATCAGTAAAAAGGGAGAAACAGAAGCTCCACGTGCTCATTTGGCTGAGCATCTGGAGCCTGCATGCCCCTCACTAGCTCCATGCTTTGTAAATTCTCGTTTACCAGGCAGATTTCTTGTGGATCTCCCCCCAAAAAGATCCTGTTTGCCGTTTCGTGTTGTTTGATGTGATCTAATTTTGTTTTCTCAAATGTCAGTGTTGAAGTGATGAGCAATAGATTGATGTTGACCTCAGTTTCAGAAGATAAGGAAAAAAGAAGCTTGCTCACAGTCTTTAATGGCACAACACAGATTTAATCAGTGATTATTCATGGGCCGTTGCAGAACACTTACTATAATTTTAATCCTACACCGCTTAAAATATATTTCAAATGATCTTATTTGTAACACATAAATGACTAAAAAAAAACAAAAAATTTAAACATGTTTTTTAATGCTCTTGTCATCCTGTTTCTGTCCAGATTTAGTGCAGTGCAGAAGCATACAGTGGAGTTCAACCAGCTGGCCATGGCTAACTCCGAGGGTTCAGAGGCAATGCTGAACAGGGTGATGACGAAGGACAACATCGGAGTAGCTGTACTTCTAGAGGTCCGCAAAGAGATGATGGAGCTCTCCTGTGAGTAGTCATTTTATTTTGATTGTTCTGATTGGAATTGGAGTGCCTGGTATTATTTTCCAAGTTAACTACAGTTGTTTTTTTCTTTAACAAGGACTTTGCTGTTAATCTTTTTCATCAGAAACTCACTGAGCAGCTTGGTTTATTTTGGTAGGCCTTGAACGCTCTTTTCTCTGACCACATTTTTCTCCCTTTGTTCAGCTGGAAAGTCACTCCACGGTATGGAGAAGCAGCTTCTCCTGGTGGCCAACGCCCACATGCACTGGGACCCAGAGTACTCCGATGTCAAGCTAGTCCAAACCATGATGTTCCTGTCAGAGGTGAAAAGCATCGTAGACAAGGCCACACGCAGTCTCAAGCTGTCATCTGTCTCTGGTGAGACCAATGCCATTCCACTGGTGCTGTGCGCTGACCTCAACTCCCTGCCCGACTCGGGTAAGCAAGACAGTGACTGCAAGCTTGTTGGATTTGTTTACTACTGGTCACTGATACTGTGTCATGTTCACCTCGAGCAAAAATTGTGATAATAGTTAGTTTTTTTTTTTTGTTTGTTTTTTGTTTTGTTTTTAAAGAACTGAAACAATTGGTTCATAAATTCCTTTAATAATAAAACGAAATGCCTGGAAGAGACTCTACACTCAACAGACACAATTCTCAGACAGGGAGAATGGTGATTTTTCCAGTCTGTATGAGAATAAAAATGTTGTAAAAGTTGAAACTTCATTCATAATTCCGTTGCTTCTAATAGACTGTAAAACTAAAAAATGCAGGTGAAACGGATTAAAAAAAACAAAATACACACACAAAAAAACCCCAACAACCTTTGTTTAGTAAATTCTGGACTATTTTTTTCTGTTCTAAAGATCAGAGGGCCAAAACACATCCATCACAAAATTTTCATGAGGTACATTTGAATTAAAATGTTTTTCTGGTGTGATGAGGAGCGAGGAGCTCTCTGAAGAATAGTTTTATCTGCAGCTGTGTTTGCTTCATGGATAGGAACATCGAAGTGCTGTAACATCCTGCCAGGAGCTGGAGCACTGAAAACCACATGACAACTCTGTTTTTGCATTTTAGCTCAATAAACCTTGAGCTTCTCTCTTGTCCCATTTGAAGTTTTTAGCTGCAGGCTTGACGAATTTGTCGACGTAACTAGGTTTTGACATATCTGATCTTTACTAGTTCTTTTTTTTTTTTCTCACTTTGTTATGTGGCTTCTGGTACACAAGTACTTGGAGCCAAGCACTGGCACTATGAAAAAGATCCCTGCAATCCAGAATGATTTATATCATCATAATTGTGATTGGGAGTGAAACAGATGCCTGAAGACATTGCCAAAGACGCCACTCTTGGCTTGCCCTCTCTTTACTTTATCTCACTTTATTTAATTCATTTACAAACCAACATCAAATCTGGTTACTCGACTTTTTTTTCTCCATCTGCTAGAGGTTGTATAAATTCTGTTTTTTTGGGGGGTTTTTTTTTCCCTTGAGGTTATTTTTTTTATGAATGTATAATGCTGAAATTGCATCTTACTACTGACAGTATGCAGTTATTGTTGCATATTAGAAGGAGAAAGGGATTTGGTTGAGTTGCAGAAAACTGTCTTGCGTCCCTTTTTATCCTTTTAACAACGACTTACCTGTTTTCTTCAGGCGTAGTGGAGTACCTGAGTACCGGCGGAGTGGACTGCACCCACAAGGATTTCAAGGAGCTGCGCTACAGTGACTGCCTGACCAAATTCAACTGCAACGGCAAGAACAGCACGTCCAACGGCCGGATCACACACGGCTTCAAACTCAAGAGCGCCTATGAGAACGGCCTGATGCCTTACACCAATTACACTTTTGACTTCAAGGTAATTTCACAAATTGTACAAAGGATTTGTGTATGCACAAAAACAAATATTCAAACCTCCACTAACAGGAGTGAACGAGTAAAAAATTTCACATTCATATTTATCATTTGCACTGTAAAGGGTCGGTCTGTTCATTGACGACGTTCACCTCTTTTCTCTTTAGGGTGTTATCGACTATATTTTCTACTCCAAGCCTCACCTGAACGTGCTGGGTATCTTGGGGCCTCTGGACCCCCACTGGCTTGTAGAGAACAATGTCAGCGGCTGCCCACACCCTCACATCCCCTCTGACCACTTCTCCCTCTTTGCCCATCTGGAGTTGCTCCTGCCCAACGTGCCCTCCCAGGTCAATGGGCTTCACCTGCCTGCACGCAGGTAGTGAGACCCTGCCATACCACCAGGGAGAGCTCCAACCACAGCTTCTCCCTCTCAACCCTGCTCCCTCCCTCTACCAGCTCTTCCCTCCACCCCACTGGAGAAGGAAGACACACACAGACACACACACAGACACACACAGACACAAAACACAACCTGTAAAATATTCGTACAGTGAGGTCTGGCTGACAGGGATTTCGTATGTTATAGATACTCTATATTTTTCTGTTTTCTTTCTGTTTTTCTTTTAAAGTTCTTTTTTTAACTGCTTGATTCAGTCCAGTTTGTGTATTATATTTTGTGTATTGGGTTCCCTTTCCTCATCCGAGTCACTGATCCTACCTACTTTGCTTCTGTCTTGCAAACTAGAGGGGATGGTAGCTTATTCAGGTTCGTCACATTGGGTTTGGTTTTAAAAGCGAGGGGAAACTTGCGGCTGAGGGGATGACGTTTTACCTACAAAGCTCCAGAGCTGATGGTCTGCTGGTCTGTCTGTCCTGTATAAATCTAAAACCAGCAAAGACAGCAGACCTATCCGTCTCAGACCTTGCGTTAGTGGCTTGGGCTTGTTATCGCCTGTACTTTGGGCCAAAAGGATACTTTCTCAGTCTTTCTAGGGCGCGCATTTGGGATTTGGAGGCGATGGAACTAAAGCAGCTTTTTACCTGTTGGATTGCTATCCCTTAGAGGTGGATGACGTTCAGGTTGCATGTGGTGAGGTTTTCTGCTGTCATTTTGTGGTGCTGAGGCCTTTTGTGAGGTCATGGCCTCCTGTGGTGCTACAAGATAGTCTACACCTCTGACCCCAGCCCTGGCGCGTTAGCCGCCAAACCCACCGATGCCTAGACAACCAGATTTCTTAGCCTACATTTGTCCGATTTTCCAGGTCGGCACTATGTAGCCTTAAAGAAAGACGCTGTGAGAAACTGAGAGCAGCTACCATCCTTTATGCGGACTGTTTCACGCCAGCTTGTATAGTTGTCAGGCTAGTCTTGTGCTTAGGAGGTCACGTGGGTCGTGTATCACCTTTTTTTTTGAGCAAGGGATTCAGACTGAGTGGCGAAGAGATAATGGCTGATACACCGGAATAAAACCAGCATTCCTCTCACTGTCGGGAGTTGTCACCCAACTCTACACATGCAAGCTTACACACAGAAAAACACTTGCATACACGCGCAAGATGAATTTTCAGGCAGATCTGTAGCACTGTCTCCGAGGCCAGTAATGACTTTCCCCAGCCATAAGTTCCACACACAAAACCAGTGAGGTTGTTTTTTTTTTTTTGTTTTGTTTGTTTGTTTAGTTTGTTTGTTTTTTCACAAGTGTTTGTACAGAATAGAAACCTAGACTCAGTCTTTACATGATTGTATATGAACCACAAAAGACCTGTTTTCTGGCGTTTTTTGTACGAAGAGTAAATTATGATCAGATTTGAAAAAAAAAAAAAAGATTGTATTGTAAACTATGGCTAAATTTTTATCCAGTTGATGTTAAGATGAATTGATATTACCAGCTTGTACAAAAGACAAAAGAAGAGGTTGTTCATGGCGTTCGCTGTCACTACTTTGCACTCCCTAGAGATTAACTGTAATTAATGTATCAGTATTGTTTAATGATTTGCTCTCCCTCTCACTCCGAGGTTGGCGTGATTTTTGCTGGCATATTGCTGCGATGTAAATAGACATTGAGGAAATTCTGCCTGTTGCTTCTTGCCCATTAACAAAGCCATTGATCCACGCGGCTGCCATCAGCTCTGACAAAAGGACGTGCAAGGATGAATCGCATCTGTCCATCTACACATCTCACTCAAAAGTGACATCTGATTGACACAACTTGCATCAATCCCCGTTGTACATTGTGCCTCACTGTAGCAGTCGACATCGTCTTGCACTATTTACATGCGACGAACGCCTGAACAACCTTTTCTCTTTTTATTTTTAAATACTGTCGAGACATTTGTGAAGGTTTTATGTCCTTTTTTTTTGTTTGTTTTTGTTGATGTTTATTTCCTTTTTTTTTTAAATGAGATGTGACAATGCTATGATGATATGTATATCCTTCCTATTCATTGAGTTCTCTATTAATCAGGTATGCTTTTTTCCACTGACCCTCTCTTTTCTCTGCAAGGAACATGAGTAGGGCATCTTATGAATTCACTCGTTTGTTGTACACCTTGTTTGTATCCAAGCCCTTGGCTTTGTTCCTGGCCGTGAATTTTAAATTTAGCCAAGTCTGTCCATCACCCTCTCACCCCTTTCATGAACCTCCCAAACATCAGACTTCACTTGACAACTATTCTGATCAAGCTGTGTCTTTTTAAAGCCCTTCGCCCAACCACTTTGTATAGATTTTCTACCCTTGTCACTGCAGCTATAGTGCCATTTGTGGACCCCCTGACTCTGCATTGGAAAGGGTGGAAGCTCCCACTTTTCGTCTTTTTGAATGAACAAAGGATGAAGGCCAGTGGGCTTTCTGAAGCCCAGGCAAGCGCATTGCTATGAATCTGAATTTATTTTTTCTTTCTTTCTTTTGTTACACCCCTCTCCCTCCCCAAAAAACAAGAAATCTGTCAGCAGTGATGTAATTATTTCAACTGTCATGCTTTCACCTGGATGATGAGCACTTAGCAGATTCAGATGCAGCCCTCTTCACTCTCTGTCCACTAGTATGAATTATTAAAGATTTCATCACTTCATGTATCGAAGTGACATTTTTTAAAAGCGAGTAGGAAGTATAAATTTATTCTTCAAATCAATGTCTCTTTATTCCCCAACTCCCCCCTGTCTCCCCTCACCCTAATGAAAACCGATGTGTCCAGTTTGATTTTTATCCTTTTCTTTTCTGAATGGCATTAGTATTGTAGTAGACTTTAAAGGGTAGCTTTTTTTGTAAAGTGTGAATAAAATATGTATCCCATGTTTCCCTTCTAAAAAGATATTGGATTGTGTTGATGATGTGTAAATCATTGAACTTTTGATGGTGTTATGTTTGCAGCATTGTTTTTAACCTCTACCCAACACTTCTCCTCCCCCTCCAATCACAAACCAAACCCTCCGTAGAAATCATCTTGACGGGTTAAAGTTGAATGTTCCTGATGATGCCTCACGGGATTAAGTCTTGAGCGCGTTTTGACAAAAAAAGAGAACCTGCATCGTTGACTTTAGTTCAATCCCAGCACAGGGATTTTTTTAAGAAAAAAAAAAAAAGGAAAAAAAAAATCAACTTTTCAGCTTTATTTTTGATGTCCCGCTGCGTTAGGTGGACGTGCTCACGCCCGGAGGTTCGGGCGGAGGAGCGGTCTCACTCGTGGCTGCGCACTTCTGTTGAACAGGTGTAAAACGTGTTTGTGACTGCGACGCTAATGACGCGCCACTAGATTGGTCCTGTGGTGATTTTTTTTTTGAGTACTTCTAGTCCATCTCATTCTGTTCTTGTGCATTACAGTGGTTAAATCTGTTAAACTAGCTAGCTGCTGTTGATAGTCACTGACTTAAGTCCATCTTTTTTTTTTTGGGTTTTTGACGCTCCTCTTTCCTCTGAGTATCTTGTCAAATCCGAGCTGAATTATGGAACGTTGTAAGCTCTTGTGATTGATCACGCATTTTTTTTTTCCTTTACTGTTGTTTAGACGTAGAGTGTTTTTTGTTTTTGTTTTGTTTTTGTTTTTTTCCCCCCTGCTGCATCTCTTTGTAACGGTGCACACCAAAGCTGCTTGTAGTTCGGTTGTTGTAGAGCGATTTCCCGCACCGACCACTCACACTCATTCAAACATCCAAACCATCACCTTCATGAAAAGTAGGGCTGTAAGGAAAGCAAGGTACTTTTGTCCTTTTCCTTGAAACACATCAACACCCGCACTCGTACTTTTCACTGTTTTTATATATTTTTTTTATTATTATTTCAATTCATCAGCTAAACTTGGCAATAATAACCGGAAATCATAGTCGTTCGCTTTTTTCTTTTTCAGTTTATCTGGAAAATGTAGCTACTTTTAAACTGGTGTTTTGTTTTTTCTTTCTCTTTATCTAAACTCTTCATCTTCAATCCTCCAGACTGTTGAGTTACCCGTGCACATTTTTACATCTTTTAATCATACATTTTGTATATTTTCTCATCTCCTCCCTGCCAATTTAGTGGTAGTTGTTCAATGATCAGGATTGTCTATCTGTAGTCAGCTGAGTACATATATTGATCTGTGTCACTGTGTTAATGCACTGGACCAATTATTGTTTACCATTCATGAAATACCAGCAAAAAAGAAAAGGAAAAAAAAAACAGACAAAACACTTGCACAATGTTTTAGAATGTCCATTAACCCAGACGAGAAATCAAGGCAGCTGTTTTCAAATCAACACATACTGTTTTAAAAAGATACTGAATGGTAAACAATGCTTTATGTTGTACCCCTTAGCCGTCCTCTTGATTATTTTTGGACTAGTTTTATTCTTTTATTTTTTCTTTTTGACTACAGGTTCTGCTTGTTTCCTTTACACCTACCTGTGTATTTTCCTACTTCTGGTTGAAAATAAATTCTGTATTATCTGTTTCAAGCTGTGTCACCTCTTATTCTTTGCAATGGATATTGAAAATAAATTCTATATCTGTTCTCCTTGTCTTGCCTGCTTTTTCCACCTTTTTTTTTTCTTTCCGAGTCTTTCCTCGGGCTTCTTTTAACAGGATTTGATCACAGAAGTTATATTTACAGTTTTCTCAGTTCAGTGAATGGACTTGCTTTATCAAACGTGTTGAGAAAGCAAGTCATTTCCTTGAGAGGTTTATGGGTCTCCCTCTTGTTACGAGAAATAATAATCTAGATATTTAAGGCTCTCCAGAAACGTGCGGCGGTTCTTGAAGATGCAAGTGTGTCAAACAGCTGCCGGAGGCAGGAGTAGGAGACACAAGAGTATACAGTGTGGTTTATTAGTTTATTTTGCTCCAGCCAAACTTTGGATCAGCTTCATAAAAATACGTTAATATCAGTGTGCTGCTGGCATAAAATTAACACTTTTCTAAACCGCTGGGCTTTAAAAAATATTTTGGTTAACTCAGGTTAAAAAAAAATGAAATCTTTTCAAGGAACATCAACACCACAGGCGTTGTTTGTCAAGACTGACCTATTTGTACCTGAAAGACAAAAGCAAAGACAGTTACTGGGAGTCAGTAAGGTTTAACATTAAGTACATTTGAACGTTTACTACCACGAACCGGCTGGAAACGGTGGTGTGTGTAGTATCATATGTGACCACATGGTGGCGACAAAGCGCCATCTTTGAACAGTTTCTGCTCATGTTCTCACTGAAATAGCTGAAGGAGATTTACGGCGCCAGCTCTAAACCAGCTGGGACTGTTCACTTGAAAAACAAATAAATAAAACCTTTTGAAATGTCAAACTACTTAATACTACATGATTTTAAACTGCATTAATAAGAATTAACTGAAGTGCGAGTATTACACATTTTAAAAACAACCACTGAAGATGTGTTCTGAGTGGTACAAGACTCCAAGGCTTTTAATTAAAATGGAGTACAATGAGCTGACTGCTGTTTACAGTTTGCTCTGACTAGTGAAAACAAAATGCGTTTTTGACACTGACATGCCAATTATAGATTCTCAAAATCACAGGGGGTGGGGTTGAGTGAATAAATAGTGTTTACAGTATGTTGTATACAACGTAGCAATTTTCTCATTCATATTTATAGGCTTATTTTAGACACAGAAATGCTAGAGCTGCCATGATTAGCTCTTTGCTGTCTTACTGGTTTAATACAGAATTAGCTCTCAACCGCTTTCATAACAGATTAAGTCATTATGTGAACTAATTAATGAAGATTACAAAAATGTAACAGCTACACACTCGCTGGTTCCTGCTTGTTAGATTTGAGGTGGGTTTTTTTTTCTGTTTTATTTCATTACAAAGAATTATGTGTTATTTTCAGCCTAGTGTTAGATAAAACAAACTGCTAAAATATCACAGTGAACTCTTTAGACTGTGATCCTTAAGATAATGCCTAACTGATTACTGAAAAGGTCAAGCTGCAAGAAGGTACGATTTTACATATATATGTATTCAGATACATAGTTAGTGGCATATAAACTTGCCACCCATCTGCTGGTAGTTTCTGTCTTTCTACAGTTGTAAAAATCAAGACATGATACAAAATCATCTGGTCCTAATCAGGTTTTACAATCAGGTAAACACATCCAAACCAGATGAAAAGAAAGTCCACCTTTCTGCAGTTGTAAAGTTTTACTTAACATGAGATTTAAATAAAACACGAAATGATATTGGAAAAAAGAAGCTTTTTTATTTTATTTTTTTCTCTTTTTATTTAAACCTTTATTTAAACACACTGCTTCTGGATTTTGTCCAAGGTTTTCTTAACGAAATAACAATGCAACAATGTAAACTGACATGTTGGTTATCTAAGACCTTGCAAATACAGATGTATGTATATATATATATATATATATATATATATATATATATATATATATATATATATATATATATGTGTGTGTGTGTGTGTGTGTGTGTTATTAATAGTCCAGTTATTATATACATGTTATTAATAGTCCAGTTATTATATACATGTTATTACTAGTCCAGTAACATATCCATCCATCCATCCATCCATCCATCCATCCATCCATCCATCCATCTTCTGCTTATCCGCAGTCGGGTCGCAGTTTTTTTATTTAATGAAATAAATACATGACATTTGGCAGATGTGATGTCAGTTTTATGCATAAAACTTCCCAGCTAAGTTAGCCACATGCTAACAGACTCAAGTTGGCCTGTTGTATTATTGTGAAATATTTTTGCTTTTCCTATTTTTTTACATTAATTTTGGTTTTTAAAATCAGTTTTTACTCTCTTCAGGGATTTTCACTTGATTCAGCCTTAGATTCCAGCAGATCTGAAAGAAAATCTTTGCATCTGGCTATGCATATATCTGCTGGTGCAAAGCCTAAATAAACATACAATCTGGGCAGTGATCCTCCTCTTGCATGTCTGGGTTATTTCACATTAGCAGTTAAAATATTCCATACTTCCCAGTGCCAGATCTGGGTTAGAGTATAACATTTTACAGTCCAATGCCTTGGTAATGTGTCTCCTTTTATCACAATGGCCCTGCCATTAAAAATACACAGCAGTGGTGTGAATGTGGCCCAACCAGCCTTTAATCAGTCTAATATTTAGTTTTTCCTTTTCAGTCAAACTGCTGGGCTCCTATTGGGAAAGAACATTTTTGCAGAGGTAAACTCCAACACCAAGTCTTGCAGCTGCGTCAATGAAATTAATACCAGTTAACAGACCTTCGGGGATGTGAGCCAACACTGCTCCTTCATACTGGCACTGGCATCATGAAGGAGCTGCAGCGGAAACTGGAACTCACCCACAAATGCATGCAGGCCTTTAACCGCTGCCCACACGACAACAATAACATAAAAATATAAAAGATTATGTGAAATTCTGCAGAACATTTTAACCATCAGCGATGTTGTGTTCAGTTTTTAGCTCTAGACACAGACTTGATAAAACCTCACAATCTAACAGAACTTGTATACAAAAATCCACAGTTTCTTATTATTTCCTTGAAATGGACTGTGACAGTAAGTATAATTCTCACCTGACTATGCTCAGATGGGAATAAAGAGCTTAAAAAACATCCTGCTTTTAATTCAGTGGAGTTTATTTGTTTAAAATGAGAGTTCTGGATGTTGGAAGACAGCATCATGGGCCTTCCAAGAGTAATTTTACCTCTGAGGTCATGAACTAATTTTTATTTTAAGTGGAAAATGTTCAACAGCTGGCCAAATGTTTTCTTGTGTTAGTTGATGAAATTTGTTCACACTAGGAATGAAGAGAGAAGAAAGAGTCAAGACTCCTCTTTACTTCACCCCAATGTTGGCGGGCTGTCTGCCTTCTGTTGACGTGGCAGTGCAGGCTATAAACTTCATTGCAGACATAGTCTTTTGCTATCTCTCCTCTCTTTTTTTTTTGCGTCTGGTTTGTTAGTCCTCCCTCATTCTACCATGTTTTTCCTCATCCTCCTCTCTGAAATTCCAAGTTATGTGTGAGTGTGTGTGTGTGTGTGCATGGAGGCCTGTGTGATGTTCAGCCAACTACTCCTAACACGCTTTCAGAATGCTCTCATTCCAAGGTTGTGGATTTAAGTTGTAAAGATCCAGAAATGAGCACATAAAATATAGCTACGCGTGTCTAACCGAGACTGGGTCTGACCAGACCAGATGGATTTCAAACACAGGTGGGCCTGCACTCCAACCGGAAAGTTCCTGAGGATTTTAATGCGGTGGGGATGATCTCAGATTGATCCTGATCCTCAGCGGCAGAACAGACTGATGTAATCTGGCGAAAGTCCGACGAAAAACTTTTATTACGGCGGGACTGGCACCCGAGCATTTGCAGTTCACCAAAGAGCACATGCTTGCACATATGTGTGTTTTATTACCCTGTAAACTCTGAGGTGTTGTTTTGTCCTATAAGACAGGAAGGTGAGATCAGGGAGGTAATAGCTGCAGCTCTGAGTGCAGATGTGCACTGTAAAAACCCGGAAGCTGAGCCAACCTAGGAGTTTCTCTGCTTCTTGAGTTCAGATAATCAACATTTCAACTTAATTTAAAATAAATGAGCTAAAGGTTGACAGTGAGTGTGTCTGACACTTTGGGTTGACCCTTGTTGATGCTTTTGGTCATACAAGTATAGAAGAAAGCTGAGCATTTGTCGGCTTTGACGCAGTCCCACAATAATGGACGTCCGTTTTGCTATAACAGTGGTTGTTATCTTCATTTGTGTGTTCAGTTGGCTGTCAGATTTTACAGGTCTGTTTGATTGGGTGACGTGCACTAAAGCCTTAAAAGCTTAACTTTTCTCAATCTCTTTTTCAGATCCAACGGTTTACTTAAGCAGCTACTGACCAGGCATGTCGGATGCACCCGCCCCTCAGCGTTGATGCGGTGCTGCTGTTTGAGCTCCTGGTGCAACTACATCTAAATTCATGCCTCAGTTCACACATCCAAGTTTAAGTTAATAATGAAAGATAAGTCGATATTGTTAATATTTAAGTAACGTATCATGTTTACAGTGTTGAACAGTAAAACTTAAAGACTTTATTTCTCAACGGAAAGTGAGATGAACTTTTTTCTTCTTTAAATTTCTGATAAGCTTCTTTGGCTTGTGCCTGTATTTTGAGTAATCCAAAGGCTGTTTCCCACTGCTGAATTTTATTGTTGTTATTTTGGACGAACCCTCTCAAATGCAGCTTATGAAGTCATGTGCTGTTTATGACTTGGGACATAAAAAACATCATAAAACGTCTGCGCGAGGCAGACGCTCAGCTCAAGTATGTTTCCTGCAGACCAGCTTTGCTGCGCAGCATTTGTGAAATTAATGTCTCCAGCAGTCAGCTCCAACATAGGTCATCCCATTCAGCAGTATTTACAAACTGAAGAACAATAGTGGCTTATTTTACACAGACATTCTCACAGTGATCGAGTTTTGAATGGCCTGAGAATACTTATGTGAAATTAAAATAATACACTGGTTAGATTTTTAAAATTTGCAAGATGTGCATAGGAAGAAGAGACAAAACCTTGACTTACATAACACACGTAAAGTAAGATTAGCTAGGGAAATGTTAAATTAGCTCTGAACCTGCGTGGGAGATGACAACAGAAGTGGAGCAGACATACAGACCTAATTAAGGAGGACGCACCAACCAACAAGCACACCTGCTTGCAAATGCACACATGAACAACCACTTCAGCAGGAACAACCCTGTCACCAACATATATTATCCGCAGAGAGCACAGGGAAACAAGGTTGCTCATCTGTGAAGTCATGCCAGGATTCTCCGGCACACATTTTGTGAAAGAAGAAGCCAGAATGCCTACTCTGACTTCTGTCTGAACAACACATTCTTTCCTCGTTTTATTTGTTGCTGAGATGCAGTTTATGAGGTCAATATAAAGGTGTTTTCTTTTGCTTGTCAAGCTTTTAATAGATTGCGGATTATTGCTACTTTGAAATTATATATTTGATTTCTTTTGGCAAGCGTTAAACCTAGTAACAACCTTTCACCTAAAAACAGGGTTCAGACACTCTTCAAGTACTTTCAAGGTTCACTTTCAACCTTTTCCAGCACCTCACTCAGACTGTGGTAAATCATATATCTACATGGATATATGTGCTCAAACTAATTATTACAGTTTTTAATGCATTAAAAAACCCCAGTGAAGAACCAATTTGCATTTCATAACAGCAAAATATGATAAGAAATGACAGGACAATACACATCTTATGTTTTGAAATGTTTCTATTTTTCTGTAATTACTCTTTACTTGCCATCACCTAAAAATCACCTAAAAACTCTTTAACATTATTATTATTATTATTATTATTATTATTATTATTATTATTATTATTATTATTATTATTATTATTATTATTA
>JAOWBL010000002.1:8549010-8571476 GCA_028564865.1 Zenarchopterus dispar
TATATATATGTTTGTGTGTGTGTGTGTGTGTGTGTGTGTGTGTGTGTGTGTGTGTATAGAACAGCATAATGTGAGAAGTGTTGCTTATACTATATTTTCAGCTTAGTTGTTAGACTAATAATTGCTCCTATCTTTACTGTTTTGATTAAATATAATTTTTCAATAAAATTTATTACTGCAAACTGAAACAAGTGCACTGCCCACCATCAAAGCTGGGGACAAGTCAGAAAACTCTGTGGATTTGTTTGTGAACATATCAAAACAAATCTATGACAAAGGAATTAAAAAAAAAGAATTTACTGCAGTCAGAATTCTGTGTAAATGGAGGCTGGATTGAAAGAAATAACCTTACTGTGAATAAATATGTCCACCTCATTGCATTGATTTGAGTATGTCTTTACTCTTTGCGTGTGTACTCTGCATCTCCTTTGAATGGACATGCATGTATGTAAAAGGCTGCATGACACCAGTAACGGATGCATGTATTCACAAGCTGTTCTGGTCCCCTATAGCATTCTTTACCATATGTTACCCCCAGAGGAACTGCTGGTTCACTCTGTTGCAGTGTAACAAGAGATGAAAAAGGATTCCCTGTTTTTATTTATCTGTTATGGCGTGTTTGTGTACTTGGGTTTTAATGTTTGACCAGGTTCATCACATGTGGGCATGAACGCTTCTGTCACAACACCTACCACTTGTAACACTTGTTAAATTTATTCAACGTAAGTGTAAGTTCCAGAGTTAAAAGGCTGGGCGTTGTCTAGGTGATGGGCTGATTAGTAGCAAAGAAGCGTTTTCAAAGCCTCCCCACACATCTGCATGGCAACCGGCTTGTTTGTCTCCTCTGTCTTGTCTTTCCTCCACTTTTCCTTGAGTCATGGTCGTGGGAAATGATGACTAGTTCTGCAGAGGGATTCTGCCTGTTCAAGTGTATGTTTGTATATATTGTGTAGCCTATTCACAAAAGAGGGTCATTTATTAAAATCTACGTTTATCTTATCAGCTTATAGCACTGGCTCGGTGTATTTATTACAACTCCAGACAAACATTTCTGATCTTTTGTTTTTTAAATTCTATCCCTATGAAGGCATTTTTTGTTGTTGTTGTTGTTGTTGTAAGCAGCTACAAGTAAAAACATGGGGAAAAAAGATCAAAAATTTGACATGATCAGATAATTATATTGATTATTTGGTACAAAAGCAGTATCCATGAAAAGGTGACCAAATAAACAAAGATGGGCAAAAGTTCTCTTCTTTGAAAAAAAAAAAAAAAAATTGGAAACTTTAATCACAATGAGCCTAATTCAGAAAACGTGAGCAAAATGACTTTGTTCACAAACTGTTTATAGTAGTAAATTTGATGTGTTTTTATGTGCCATGAAAAAGTTAGTAGTCCCAAACATTTTGTAGGTAATAAAATCTACCACACATGACCACATGTAGAGGCTGTGTTACTGCTGCGTGCACATAAATATTGCCTGATGTTAAAATACTTTACAATATTAATACATTATACGGTCTTTTATATTCACAATATGCCAATACTTTTAAAACAAGTGTTTTTAAACATTAGAATAAATTAAAAATATAATTTATTTGTCCTAATTGATGAAGATTTTTCATATTTACTCTTCCGATTATGTTTTGTTAAATGTCACTAGGTTGGTTAAATCTGTTTAGTATACTGTCTGGGTTCAGGATTGGCAGGTGACGGAGTACACACCAGCTGGAAGAAACAAACAAGTTATGACGTCAGTGAATGCATTTTTCAAAGTTGATTTTTTTCAGTGGGTTCATTTTGTCTGAGCTACAAAAAGGGTTCTAAGTTTGTGAGCCAACAAACTTTAAATAACTACAATCAAGGAAACCCATCATACCTCAAAATATATTTTAAAACCAACAGATTGTCCTGAATGCATAGCAATATAATGCTTAATATAAAAAGTGTAAGCCCAACATCTGGGTTTTCTGTTCAGTCCTGAGGAGGCAACTGTTTCCACTAAGCATTATTCCTTGTAAAAAAAGATCTCTCCAGTTATAGAGGTAATGATGTTGTCTGGAGTATTTTGTTTTTATGTAGATTTTTTTATTTTTATTTTAACTGTCTGCCTGAGTCACCTCTAGCCTACTCTGGCAAGTCTCTCTTAGGCCACGTAGTAGACTACAGGTAAAATAAAATATTTGTTCTTTTCTGCCCTTAAGTTAAAATGACCTATATCCACATATCTGAAACATTCCTCTTCCCCTCTCTCTCTCTTTATAACGTGAGCCAGGTAGATCTGCAGGTTGCGGATCCACCTTCACACCTCCTTATAAGGTGATTCCTGGGTGGGGATTTATACTCACAAATGAGCAGCAGAAGTGTGTTTGTGATCAACCAGCATTCATAAACATTTACATACATGTTCTTACCATCAAATAACAGTTTTACATGGTGTGTGATTGGGCTTTTCAAAAGGAAATAATGTGGAAATCTACTCCCAGATTTTTGAAGATTTCTTGAAGGAGACTCGAAGTTATGTAAATGAAGAGACAAAAGACTTCCTCTACAGTTCACATGATCACTTTAGATTCGGAGAACCTGGAGGAAGCGCTCCTGGGGAAGCAATGAGTGATGCTCGGTTTTTCTCTGCATTTTTTTTTTTGTTTTCTGCAAGTTTTACTGAAGAAATAATGACCCAGTGCAGTGTGTTATGTTGTTGTGTCTGGGGCTGTATTTAATGAAATGCTGTGGCAAGCACCTCGAGAGAGCTGTGTGTCGAAGAATTCCCACAAACCAAAGTTGTAAATTCCTCCACAATGAAGTGAGACTGATAACGTCATAAAGATTGTTTCACATTTTTCCTACTGAGGGTAGGGATTTGCATTCTGTGGGGTTGAAAGAGGTTGTTTTTTCTTTTTCGCATCATGGTAAGTGTAAATATAATAAAAATGAGTTAGAAAGACCTTCATAATCAGCTCTTTTAGATGGAGGTTCCTCTGTTATGTATTTCTGACTGCTTCTGTCTACCTCAGTCACCAGCCAGACAGAAAAAAACTGGACCTGTTGTTTTTCCATCCTACTCTCACTCTCCCTGTTTTAGTTTTAATTGGCTGATTCTCTCCCTTTTTGCTCCTTTTTTTCTGTCAGCCCTGCTTTGTTTATTTCCTCACAATTCCCTTTCTGTCTCTGTCCATCCTTCTGACTGTGTTTTTCTTCTTGTTTACTCTCTGCCTCTCAACTATTTCCGTCAGTCACCCCACACTTCCACCTCAGTTTTTCCTCCCTCTTCTCACACAGGCACTTTGTTTGTGTCACATCCTGGCATGGGTGGCACTGCTTCCATATGGAAGTGTTCAGGAGATATAGAACATATGTGACCCGGGCTTCGCTGGCTGGGGGAATGCAGAGATCACACCATGTCATTAGTGACAGTGGGAACGCCAGCTCTGCAGTGCAAAGGAGGAGGAGAAAGAAGGACAGATATAATTAGGTTAA
Source organism: Zenarchopterus dispar (assembly GCA_028564865.1). NCBI lineage: Eukaryota > Metazoa > Chordata > Actinopteri > Beloniformes > Zenarchopteridae > Zenarchopterus > Zenarchopterus dispar. The sequence goes on from JAOWBL010000002.1 coordinate 8,552,488, forward strand.
GGAAGGGGAAAAGGGTGAAAAAGAAGGAGAAGAACAAGAGAAGGTGCTGAGTACATTGTGTCCTTTGAGGTGCTCAGCGTGTGTGTGTGTGTGTGTTTAGGTGTGTGTGTGTTCTCACTCCACCTTCTTGCTGGTTATATCTCAGCGATAATGTAAGCTGAAGTGAAGCAGAAAGGCCAGGTAGACGCTCACGCTTCACTGTTTCCTGTTTCCTTTCAAGCTTACTCTGTTGGGAGCAACTTAAACCAATTGATTTTGTCTCAACTACTGCATACCAAAATCTGTCAAGATCCATTAACTTCCCGTTTTGACAAAAAAAAAAAACAAGTGCTTTATTGACTGCAATACTTTCACAACATTTACCCAAATGACAGCTTGCTTCGCAGTAACTTTGAGGAATTGCAAAGTCGTGAAGACATGCAGTGATGTCATCAAACTTCCACTAACCTCAAAGTGAAAAGCAAGGCTCGACATTTTCCACCTTCTGCCTCGGAGAATGTGAATCTGTGTTGATTGCTGCTGTCATATGCTGGCCTGTGGAATGAGCTGGTCGACCGCAGTTATTTTGGTTCAGCTTGTGAAAGTCGGCAGAACCCAACTTTATTTCTCATGTTGCATGCGGTATGAAAAATATTGCTCATAAAAAAGGCATCTCATTGCACTGTCATGCTGCACAGGGAGGTTTGACTGGAAGGATGCAAGTTGGTCTAACTGTATATAGAGTTGAAGGTAAATTTTATGTGTGCAGCAGTACTGAAAATGTAATAAAGATGTCCATGCAAAAGGAAGTGTAATTTGCATATTAGAGAATACAGTTATGGTCCATTTTTGTGTATATATATATATATATATATATATATATATATATATATATTCATAGATTTTACTTTATCCACATTACACTATACATTTTTTTGTTGACCCAAGTTTCAATTTAGCCTTAAGTAATATTTGATCCTTAGGGAGTGTCTTCTAGCTACCCACGCATCCTGTTTCTAATAACACCAAAAACTGACTGAAGTAACTTTGGACCCTTGTCCAAAATTACCCCACAGAGTTACAGTGGGCATCATGACAGAGGCGAGAAAGGCTCACAAAGCAACAATGACAGTGAAAATGAGAGTAAAAGAGAGATAGGAGATAGGAAAAACCGTCAGCTATGCGGAGTAATTAGTTACGTATAGCCACTTAAAACAGGAAATACACCAGCTTTCAGCTTTTCTAAGCGTATAACGACCAGGAAACAATTAAAAAACAATCTTGTCCTTACCTGTTTTAAAATGAAGTAAATAAAACCTTTTATTAAAAAAAAATAACTTAGCCAAAATGCTGAAGCAGGGTGTGAAAACCAACACTTTTACTATTTCCAAATTCAGAAGAAGTAATTCAGCCGCTGGACGTTGCTAATCAAATGCACTTGATTAATTGATGATCAGCAAGTGTGACCACATCTACAAGGGCAGGAGTTTTTTTTTTTTTGGATAGTTTGTTGTATAAAGAGTGTACCTAATTGAAACCATGATTAAAAAGCAGCCTGTTCATATGTTACACAGTTCCATCAAATGTAAAAACCCTGATAAAAACTCATCCTCGAGTCACTGTTGCAATGTGTCTCATGTTTTAAATACCTACTATGTTATGTATAGGTGTTTGAGCTATTTGCACCACTTTGTAACATAAATGCACTTTTTTCAACATATGACACAGTGTTATGATGAAGTATCAGTATCACTGAAGTGACAAAGTTAATTTAGTTAGGAAAATGGTTTTAACAATGAAGACATGATTTCAATAAGTTTGGTACAGAATTAAGATTACAACAGGCTATATGTTGAAAAAATGTTCAATAATTGTATCAGTTAAAAATGTATTTATTTTCCATTTGAGGATTTATAAAGAGGGCCTTGCCTTGCAGGAGGGAGGTTTTTGGTTTGAATTCTGTGTCATCTCATTTGTTCATCTTCTTTCCTCCTAAAAGCAATTGTTTTTTTGTTAGCTGATATTTCTATGCAAGCTATGTTGCACTTCAGCAATGAAGATAATGGCAGCAGTGGGGAGAGGCCACCAGCTTATCTAGGTTTTGTCTATAAATGTTCTAGAGGAAGAAAGTGAGAGAGAAGAGAAGAAGGTGGATTAGTTAACAGTATCTATTAAAGAATTCACTATTAATGAGTTGCTGCTTGCTCAAACCCATTACAGGTTCCATCAAGATGAAGCCTATCGTGTTAGGTTGACGAGTCAACCTGCTTAACCAGGAGCTGGTAAACCCACCCAAGTATCACTGGTGTCTTTGTACGCCAGAGGTCTCCAACAGGCTGGAATCTCAGAGCTTTGTATGGCCCAGTCTCTGTGCTGCAAATCAGAACATTTATATATATATATAAAAAGGAAAAAATATAGATGTGTGCATCAGATGGTATTAGATCAATGCTTAAGTTGAAAAGAGGGGAAAAAAAACTTGGTTCATAAAAATGAACTGACAGCTGAACCATCGTAATAAAAGCCAGGTTGTACCGTATGACCATAATTCTCTCTTAAATCCTTACCATCATCGGGGCAGTCAGTACTCTTTCTTCTTTTAAGAGAATGAGACAAATATGCACACTTAATGAAACTCATGAGTTTTTAAAAGGAGTTTCTGATTTGAATAAAGACGCTTTAGCTCCAAGTCACGAATTCCTTTTGAATGGAATTCGAAAGTGATCTCGAGCCATCTACCTCATATCTGCACTACATTTGCAACCCTATTAATTTATTTATTTACTTATTTATATACGTTTCTTGATGTGTTTAGGAACAGAGAATTCTGAGAGGAATTTGGCGGTGAAGTTATGCTTTGCCAGACACAAGCTAAATTATTTAAAGGAAAAAGAAAAAAAAACAACCTCTTTAATTAGTCGATAGAGCTAAATAGTCAGAAATAAACATAAGACCAGTTGATAGACAGAGGGTCAGGAAGAGTAAGACAACAGCGTGAAACGGGAGAGTCATCCAGCAGAGAGAAAGATGGCGGCTGGCAGAGAGAGACAGACGGCGCTTGTTTGCTCAGGCATTGATTCGGGGCCCCCCGAGGCTGCGTCTTCCATTTACCAATTTGTGTCTTTCCTACACTCATCCTCACCTCCGCCTATCTTCCCTCTCTCTGGCAGATCATTCGCAGGGAACAAACAACGCCGCTCGGGAACACCGGACCCTTGGTTGCCAGGCAACCACACACTGACTTGATGGAGTGGAAGCAACTTCAGAGGCCTCTGTGAGAATAGTGTCAAGGCTGCTATTAAACTAGAGTCCCAATAACCCCCACACCCCACCACACACATGCCAACAAAGTGCTCAGGCACTATATGTTCTTGCATGTGTTAAACAGAAATAATGTCCAACTTCAGTTTCTGTTACCTAACCAAAACCTAACAGATGGTTGTTACAAATCCTATGTCTGATACTACGGTCTTGTCAAACTTCTCCTTCACCACCTTCTCTGGCTTCTTTATGAAATCTATGGAGGTACTTCCTCTCCCCTCCCTGTTAAAAACAAGCATGTGGCTTTGATAATAACAGAGATGGTTATTCATTAAAGAGAGAAGAGACTCACTGTCTTTAATTTACCACTGTGCCACATGAAGCTGGGATGCAGAAGGCTAATATGAGGGTGTGCATGCATGTGGTGGTGGCCTTTTATTCAACTTTTTGTTTTAGAAGTTTTAATTGAATTTGTGCTTGTTTTTTTTTTTTACCATATGTATGCATGAATGTTTGAGAATTGGGTTCATTTCTCAATTATGCAAGTTTGTAGCAGAGGACACGTTTCCCTTTCTCATAAATGTGAAACTTTTATACCCAATGACGGATTGAATCAGTCATGTTTGGCGGAGTGGTTAATGGCACGGTTTTCTGTAACACGAAACACTGAAGAAACAAATATCTATTTCTGCTGTGCCTCCACTTTCATGTCTCAGTTGTGACGTATAAATCTGTTGCTCTTATGATTCTTTAAGAATTCTTTCATGGCATCCAAAGGAGAGCAGCCAGCTGTTAACAGGATTGATAACCTGCAGCATGACCTGCAGCAAAACCTTCATTCAGATTAAAATTGATGTATAAACGTGGAAAGTAGCTCCCCATGCCAAAATGTATTTAGCCTGGATATATTGGTCTGAATGTATAAATAACTGAGAGATTTCTTGAAGACATTCACCCTCAGAGAGTTGGGATAGGCTGCAGCAGATCCCTGTGACCCTAAATATGCATAAGCAGGTATGGGTAAAGGATGGAGCCAAAGGAGGAGGTTATGACACTGGCTTCTGATGTAACCATGCCCTCACACACACACCCATCCATGACACACCCTATCTGTCTCTTAAAAGCTTGTGATGAGGAAAAGCACACAAAGTTCACACAGTAGGTCGTCTTTAAGACACTGGGAATACTCTTCATGTTCTATTTGTCCACATCATGAAAAAAAGAAAACTTGTTGTTTTTTTTTAATTACTTTATTAATTTATTATTTTTCAATTACAGTTCCTCATAGGAACTGGGAAGCTAAATTAGGGATTTATTGCTTTTCTGATGCATTTCATACCATCCAGTAGATGTGTTCCAGGTATAATGAGCAGTATGCAGAGTCTTGACAATAAAGTGTCTGGAGGTTATGAATCTTTCAGGTGTTGGAATGATGATTAAAGGGACTTGGAGCCGCATGTCAATCATCTGTGAGACAAGGGGTGTGTGAGATCTGATGTCTGCTTTTGGAGCTTTGGCAAGACAGAGAGATAAGTCCAGACAGTAAAATGAACTTTTTCTTCACGTGAAAAAGAAAGTACACCCTCTTGTAACATTTATGTATGAGAACATAATAGGATAACTTTAAAATATTTGATCCATCCTATGTCTTGAAATTAGGCAAATACAACCTTAGATAAACAACAACACAACATCTTTCTCTCTTTCAACATTTAACAAAGAGCTAATATGAAGTTGCAGTTGGTGAAATAAAATTTAACTGCATCTTTACTATTCTAATTAAGAGGATGCTAATCAACTGCACATGATTTACTGATCATTAGAAAGTATGAACAGCTCTATAAAAATCTGCTGTCCTCATTCATTTGGCTGTTTTATCTCTGAGTACATTAACTTTATCTCGCCTACTTATCCATCACAACTTTATTTTCTTAACTTAGGACTAATGGAGCACGCACTAGCACCATGAGCTGCATTGATACCTGTGGTTTTGCTCAGTTTGCTCCATCAGGAGGGCCGAGAAAGGTTCTTCAGGCTGGTCATTGATAGCACTGGGCATAGCAATATGCATGATGATGATGCCAGCATCCATCAACTAACCAGAGTCCTCAGCCTCAACTTAAGCCACTTCTACCCAGCAATATAAAGTGGCATAAAACTGCAATGATCCTCTTTTCATTCTGCCTCTCGTCAGCTGTACATTCACAGTGATCCCACAAAGAAGCATTCTTACCTCCTCAATGTGTGCTTGACAAATCATAACTCATTACACCTCTCTGCTCACTGGTTGCTTTATTCAGTTGTCTTTATAAAACTACATATATGTATATATGTACCAGTGCCTGGTCCTCTCAGGGATTTACATGGTAGTCCTGGCCTCCCTGTTGCTGGTGTTTGGGAAGCTACTTCACCTGCAGGAAGGAGATGCTATCTAGTTCCAGCAGTGGGAGGGAAAATGAGTTTTTGCAGTGTAAACACTTTGTTAGTGAGTACAGTTAGCTTTATTCTTCTCAAATCTCAAATTCAGAGATATCAATCTTGCATGTTTCTTTCTGATCCTGTTATATACTCGGGAAGATGATATATTCATTTGTCTGTATCTTAAATGCTCTGAATCTGCCTTCTGAATATTCTTAAAGAAATTGTATGAGTAAAGTTCTGAATTTTTACTTTTTCTGTTTCCAACTTACTCTTCTCTTGAGTGCATTTATGATCCTTAAATGTTAAAACTCTGCAATGAGGTATTTGTGTTCTTGAACGGAGCTTAGAGAAGATTTTCATGTGTGCTCAGTATTACACAGTTGTAAAAATGTAAGAAATAGCTCAAACAGTTAAACTCCACTCCAGGGCTTCAGTTTTGAGTGTAGCTAGAACTATTTGTTATATACAACATTCACTCCACTCTGTGTCCTTCCATCCTTCATTTCCCTTCTTTTCTTTTTTTTGCTGAAAGCTCAGGTACATGTCCACTCAAGGATTTTGACAACAAAGATGGATAAAGGTATGATTATTAGACCTAACTAAAGAGTTAAATTCATTTTAAGAATAAAAATAATAGGTAGAGAGAGCAAGTTTGTTCTGACTTTGTAAAACAGCATAATTTTATGTGAGGAAGGCCTCCCTAGAGCAGTTTCTCCAGATTGATCCTGACACCATCTCTTACAGGGTTATGTGTTTGTCAACAGTAGTTTGAAAAAGGTACCATTGTGTGAATTGAAGTGCAATGAGAGGGTGCTAAAAAACTAAGACCATTTCACACAAATCACAAGGGCGAGAGACTTCCCATTTATCACAAACTGATCTCACACGTTCTCTCACCTAAATCTCAAATGAAGAGGCACAGCTTTTCTCCAGCTCTTGCTCAACGTTTCAGCGCGAGACAAAATATTCTAAAACAACCGCTGTTATTTTATGGTGACAGATATTAAACTAATCACACTATGATTTGCTTTTTATTGCACTTTTGGCTCCAGGTAGATTGGATCAAATCTGCCACCAGGATGCCTGTGGCACTAAAGCTGTTGGTCGGAGCCTGTTTTACCATGGCGACCCTGTTCATTTGCTTTGGAGCCCAGGGGAAGCAGAGAAGAGTGAGGTCAAGAGGAATTGGAAATTTGATCCTTTTCCAAAAGCAGTTAAATGGCATTCTAATAACCTTGAGACCCTCACTTGGATCTGCCTCTGAAAATGGCCTGAGGCCGAGGTAGGTCTGCTTGCATTTTATTTATTCCCTTACTATTTTGTGTGTGTGTTTGTTTGTGACTGAATACATGACTGATAGGAAGAACACGAAGCATCGATCACAAGGGTGAGCAAATTAAGGGACGCATACCTACAATGGTATAAGTTTGACTGATAACAACAGAAGTACACAAAAGCATTTTCTTCTGTTGTGGCTTTGGTTAAAAAAGGAAAAGAAAAGGACATGATCATTTTAATATGCAGAAACATGAACAAGAATATTATTATATGAAAGAGTTTGATGCACAGCAGCAATAATGAGCTGGTTGAGGTTGTGATCTTTTTTCTTTGTTTCTCTGTTTTGTTCTGTTTGTATCCAAAATGCTTGAGCTAAAACAGTGGAAAAAGAGAAATTACAAAGATGATAATATAAGGTGTTTTTTGTTTATTTGTGGGGTTTTTTGTACACATAATTTCATAATTGAGGCTGTGCATCACGCCCCCATTTGTGCATTTATTTCTTGTTTCAGCTCAGCTTTGGTGTACACTGTCCCAAAAACATTGTATCTAACATCTTGTGGTTTGTTCAGATGAAACTAGGCCCATCCAAGCTGTGCTGCCATGACAGACTTTTGAAGAGACAAGGCTTTCTCCTGGCAAACTCTTCCCAAACACGTCATTTTGTTCTAAACTGCAAACCCTAACACAGTCCTGCAGTCATGTGGTGGTTAGCACCATCAGCTCACAGCACGACGGATCCTCGTTCAAAACCCTGCTGTGGTTTCCAGTGTGGAGCTCCCATGTTCCCCCTGGGCCAGAGTGGGTTTTCTGAGGAACAAAAAGCACACTTTTTTGGTTGCTGTGTAATTGTTTGTAGGAGAACATGAGTGTGAGTGGGGAAGGTTGCTGGTATGGCCCTTTCCAGTGGCACCCTCAAGACTTTATCCTTACCTCATTGAGGATTCATCATTGTGCCTTTGAAGTTATCCTGGACGGGCACCCACTTCAGAGAGAAAGAAACCGCACTTTTAAACTGTTTCCATTTATAAACAGCATGTCTAACTGTAGACTGGTGGGTGATTAAACAGTTTGAGATCACGTTAATTCCCTCTTCTTAGCTTGTGCAGATCTGCTACATTTCATCATGTCATCAGAAAGCTTTTTTGCATGACTCACAGATGTTTTTTTCATTTGCAAACAACTTACTTACAAAAATATTTTATAGCATTATCAATCTCGCTGTAACCCTCACCTCCAAACTTGTGGTAATTACTTTTTCCACCATGGGTCTGTTCAATAAAAAATATAATAATGTATAATTGTTTGTGAATCAGCTGAAAGACATCGTGTTTTAACATCATTGCAACTTAAATGAAGACCAGATTATATGTTTCTCTTTCCTGATATCTCAGACTCCCAACCGGTCAAAGCAGTACCACCCTCTTTACTCTGATTCTGCTGAAGGTTTATATTTCCCCATTATCTGTTTTTTTTTTCTCCACAGTCACCTTGTGCTTCCAGAGGATGGAGATTGCACTGAAGTGAAGATGAAATGTCTTTTTATTAATTGCCATTACATTAACTTTGAATCTGGACTCTGTTGGAATGAATTAGATTAACTGAATTGCAATGAACCTTGATTGGACCCTATTGGACATGTCTTCTGTGTAAGGTGTCTTGTGGCGACTTTTGTTCTGAATTGGTACTCTACAAACAAAGCTTAACTGAACTGAATTGAATTTTCTTGCAAATTCATGCAGAACACCATCACATTCTTATGCCTTCTGACTCTCCTGCTACACAAGAAAAGCCGAGAGGACCCAATTTGTCCTCTTGTGGCAGGAATCCACCCACCACACGCTTTCCCCCTCCATTTGAGGTTTCTTCACCTTTAAGGGGATGCCAGACACCTGGGGCTTGGTAAATACTGAAAGTGTGCAGATGAATACATTAATGGCAGCCAACACTGACAGGCAGGGATTTCATTTATACCGTGTGTGTGTGTGTGTGTGTGAACAAGAGGGAGTAAGAATAAAGATTATTGAGACAGAAATGCACTATAATGAGTTTATGTTTGTTTGTTTTTTTATTTTGCACTTCTTGTTTTGTGTTTTTAGCATTTTGCATCCACATCTTTTAAATGATGACTTGGGTAATTGCAGGGTTTGACATTCTGTCTGAAACCAGTCAAAATCCAAGTCTGTCACTGCTTGAAACTTATTTTTAGCACTAGCATATATCTGCCTCCTTTTATGGTAATATTTGAAAAGCTTTTTCAATTAATTATCACAACCAAAGAATTTTATACAGTTATTGTCAGCAGCAAATAAAGTTAAACACATTTTCTTTCTTTGTTACAATACAGCAAAACATTATGTGCAAGGTGAAACAGTTTGGTAATAACTTCCACTTATCCTGAAGTGATCCAGAAACATTTGTTTGCTTTGACTTGAAGTACACTGATGTCATTGGGAAAGCCCTAAAGAGGGTGAAGGTTGAGTTTGAGAGGCAATGACAAAGATATCAATTTTCATTGACATCACTAAGCAAATGAATCCAGCATACAAATGAACAGAGAAATACTGCAGTAGTCGTGGAAGTAGACAGTTGTTCTTACATGTTCTTGTTAGACAGAAGAGGCTTCATCCTGACAAACAAACCTTATTTATTTTTCTTCAAACTGAACCATCAAGGACTTAAATATAACATCTGAAATATCACTTAAATATATCACTGAGACTTCTTAAATCCTGTAAAAGCAGTAGGGAGGTACTTAGTATTGCCTGCATGCTTATTTCTTTTTAGCCTCATTTTTATGATGTAAATAATGAAAAACATTAGATGCTTTGGTTTGTCTGAAGCTGCATTTGCCCAATACTAAAACCCACTCCATGAACATTTAATTGTTTATGTGGGCATTATTATAATACTGTTTAATGCTTTTTACCTCAGGCTTTCCCTAACATTGAAACAAACACCTTTTTATTGATAATGCTTGTTAACATTTTAACATGAAGTCCGGCTGACCACTGCAGTACTACAGCCAGCTAAATTTATTTCACCTTTATTTTACCAGGTAAAAGTTTGAAAACAAATTCTCATTTACAAACATTTCTGCAAAGGTTAGTGACACCCCTGATTCTTCCAAAGGGTATTTTTTTATTATTTTATTTTATTATTTTTTATAATACCCTTCTTCCAAAGGGTATTATTTTTGGTAGCAAGAAATATTATATTGCAGCCAAAGCTGAGAAATTCACATCAAACAAGGTCAGACAAAATCACTGAGCCTCAAAAATGATTCCTTCTTCAAACAGCTTATTTAGTTTAACAAAAAAAAAAACAGTTACACAGACGCTAATGTGCGGTTTATGTAAGGAACTGGCTGATCAAAGAAAATGCATTGTTGTACACTTGCATCTAATGTGGTTGTTTCTGGCAAACGGAGTTGAGTAATGAACTGTGCAGTTTAGATGTAAAGGCCTTTTTAATCATACTGTGCAACACATCAGCTCCAGCCATCGGTGACCCAGCACCGGGCTCTCTGTGAAACGTCAACTATGGGAAATACAGACTGCCTAATCACAACTGATGAAGCTGTGTCCGTGGAAACATTAAGTGAGCTCATAAGTGTTACACTATGCCAGAAACAGGCTGGCAGACTAGAATTCGAGATGCTTTGTTCTGGTGAGTTGTCGGTTTTCTGCCAGGCGCATCTGACTTTATTTTAGTGACCTCTGCTTTCATCACCGGGGGTAAAAGAGGGTTTATCATTTGGGTGACACTCGCAGAGACGAGTCGCAGCTCCTCCGCATTGACAGGACCCAGTCTGGGTGCGCATCTCACATGGATGTTTTGGACGTGTTTTGGGCACATCCAAGCAGGTCACCCAGCACGTGCTGGAGAGATTACATCTCTTGGCTGGCTTGGGAATGAGTCAGTGTTTGCCTGGGAGCGCTAGCGGAGATGGCTGGGAAGAAGGTTTGGGTCTCTGTGCTCAGGCTGCTGCACCTGAACTTGAATAAGCCGAAGTTCATGGATGGATGGATTAAACCAGGATGAGATGTTCATCAAACAAGGGGCTCATCTGCTGTTTTGTCAGTACGTATCTGTGTTTTTTGCCACTTAGTGTGCACATGTGATCATTCAAACTTGACAACTCGCTGGGTTTTTTTTTTTTAAATCAATGGTTTCTCTTTGTTTAGGGGAAACAAACACTCCCCAGTGTTTGATCTAATACTCTTCAGCTGTTAAAACACCAACTTGGTGCTTACTGTCATCCATCATCATCCAGCTGCTTCCAAGATACACAAAGAAGAGCCCAAAACACACGCTGTACATGATCATGTACTTTCTTTTCCTCATTCAATGTAGTTTCCATTTAACAACAGAATTTCACAGAAGGCCATGGCAACAGAGAGTGCTCCTACTAAATTTTCCATACAGAGAATATAACAGATTCACAAGAAGTGACTCTACGTGACTTTTCAGATAACTGCTAACTGCAAAGCCTAGGTCAGACAAATACCAGTGCACACCATAACATCTCCAGCTTTAGCTAATCTCCATCCAAAGGAACACGTCTCCATGTGGTTAGAAGCAGCATGAATAAGGAAAAAACAAAAAAAACTAAAGCATCCACAAAACTAAGGAGGAGATGTGAGTTAATATGAGTCTTCATGACTGTAAAGGGGCTGAAAAAGCACGGTGGGATTCTTTCTAAAACATCCCAGTAATCCAAAACACACTGCAGCAATCGCACAAGAATCAAAAGAAGAAAAAGTGAAAACTATGACCTGGCCAAGTATGTCCTCTGAAGTGGATCCAGCGGTAGAAAGTAGAAAGTGGAGCATCAAATCAAAAGAGAAACGAAAGCAAACAGCAGCTGTCAAGAACCACCTGTGAAGAATCTGCACAAACCTCTGTGAAGGAAAGGGACCAGTCAGAGGTTTAAATATGACAGGGTTTACCTGCCATGATCAACAAATGTGTCACTGTAAAAGACTCTATGATGGAGGAATTTACAACACAACAGGAACTAAAGAACTAAATAGAGAGAAATCATAATGAAAATACATAGCAAGATGTTCTTGCATCATATGGAAGAAATGAGCTGTGCTTTTTACAGTAGTCAGTCCCAACATACTTCCATGAGCAAAAAGAATAAAATCAATGAAAACAAACAGAAGAAAGAACAGGTTTGTTAAATGACGTATAAGCAGCCTGACTCAATGAAACCGTCAATCCCCCTTCTGGACAGGAGCAGACGAGGTTTCAAATCCACAATAAAGCATTTACACAGTAGGCACCAAGTCATTAACGATATAAAGGCACTACTGACAATCTTCGTTGCCGGTTTTAATTTCAGATTATCTTAAGGGTCTGACCTGCCGATATAGATTACGTCAATTTTTTTTCTCAGAACTACAATCAACCACATATATTAACTTTATCAGCAAGAAAAGAGAGCAGAGGCTGCATGCTGTGAGCTCCACTAGATTTATTTTTACCCTCTTGAACTTCGTCACTGTTAATACACAATAACAAAGAAAGCAGTTTGTATAGTCTGTAAGGTAAAAATTTGCTTAAATGATTAAGGCGGCAATCAGTAAGTCAACACTTCTAAAAATCTCCAATGCCATGAAACTAACAATGTGTATACTAACAGAACAACAACAACAACAACAACAACAACAACAACAACAATAATAATAATAATAATAATAATAATAATAAGGTGAGATGGATGTAAGTGAGTTGGGTGTCTGGCTGGTTTTTATTTCATCTGATCCCAGGCTGTCCATTGAGAATTATATAAGATAACTAATTAAGAAATTCAGTAAAACCTCATTGTATTAACAGTGCTGTTCAAATGAATTTTTCCACGTATATTCCCTTTTTTAAAGGGGTTTACAGCCAAAAAAATATTGTAAGACACATACTTTTATCTTTCAACCCTGAGGCCATAGACATTTGCTTACGAGCATGAGGTCAAATATACTATTACAATAACATCAGAAGTTTAACATTTTAAAAGGTTTCTTTGGAGGCTGAGAGATAAGTTTTAGTGCACTCCTTTTATTTATTTATTTTTTTCTGAAAACCTTAATGTTTTAAAGCACACTTTTAATCAAGGCCCTTCTGTCTGTCTGAGCAAAATGATAATGAGAGAGATCAGATTATGTTTAAATTTACAGATTCCAGGGTAAACGGACGTAATAACCTAAACACACAGTGTTGGGGGTCAAGCAGCTGAAGACATTACCTCTGGGAAGAGCAGACGTGCAGCTGTCTACAGTATGTGTGACTGGTGTATATGGAAGGCAGATGTTCCAGTGTACAGTAGTCTGTGCGTGTTGTCTTTTGGGATTTCTCCAGTTGCTTCCTGCTGCCAAGTACTTATGTGCTTTGATGCCACAAGACACTGGTGATCTTTATCTGAGATGTCTGTGTTGTATGTGTGTGAGAGAGAAAGAAAAGGAGTAAAACACTGTAAGGGGGCATCGTTGGGCCAACTTTGCTCCAGATTTTATGATTATGGAACCAGAATGGCAAGAATTTTGGAGGACTTGCTTGGTCATCTGTCTAAACCTTAACTGTCCTTCATTGTTGCCTGAATCTTTTTCACTCTATTTCACTTCAACTAAATATGATCTAAACAAGTCTGGAGTCAGTCGAGCATCTCTGGTATCACTAGTTAAAGCTTGTGCTGGTGCTCAGAGTGGTGAAGTGGTTGTCCTGAATAAAAGATACTTCAACTGAATTGAAAAGAGATTTCATTAAGGATCTCTGGAATGATTTGGCCTTTTTTAAAGTCAGAAGTACTCACTGAACTCAGTTTGAACTCACATGTTGTGTTTGTTTTATCTTGCTTAGCTATACTTGTGGGGTCTGACAGCTTTAAAAAACCTAAATTTTTCCACCTCACAATTTCAGAGAGTTGTTGTTTTAGGATGAGATCTAGCTTTTTGGAGTTAAGCATTCAGTTTTGATGATTAGGGTTATGGTAAGGGGCAAGAGAATTCATTATGTCAACAAAGATGGAAAAACAAGGAAGTGTGTGAGTCTCTTCTGGTTTTCTCCCTTTACTTAAATCAAGCCTGTTACCAGCTTGTCCTCACCTCACTCTGCTACTCTGCCCAAACTTGCTACAAAGCAAACATTGGTCCAATCCAACTCATTAGCCTTTTTAATCCAACACACCAGCTGAAGATGTCATGCTAGGGCATGCTGGTACATATAAACTACCTCATCCCCTGACAGGGATTTCATCTCTTTTTCTGTCTTGCACTTTCAACCACACCCCAGGTTATATATTCAATATGATAGTAAGCTGATGACAGCTGAGATTTCCGCTCATCTCACATACAAAGTTGAATGTGGCAACATTATCATGTCTTTGGAAGACTTTGCTGTGCAGATAAGGCACATTACTTTTGTCATGGCTTTGGAGAGCATGTGGAAAGTCTTAGATTGTTTTCACACAGGTGCGACACAAAAAGCCCCTAGAAAGACCTCTTTATTAAGCTTTTGTTGTTCATCTCACTCATAAACCAACAGAGCTCTGTCCTTGTGTCCGCTTTCAAGTAGCGTGCCTGCTAGTTGTGATGTTTGGCAAGGCGAAGTCGACCCCTGCTGTTGCATGATGGATGTAAGACCACCTCCACTGCTGCCTTAAAGGCTCCAAAGCTCCACCCTCCATTCTGTCTCTGCACAGAGAAGCGAAGATCAACAGATCTTTCACGCAGTTTTGAAAAAGACTTTTGACTGTCGGTTTTGATGCGTTTTTGTCATTTTGATGTCACAAAATCTGAATTCAGCTCTGCGTCATGATGCTCATAGAAATAGAATCAGTTGCAGTGAGCAAACGGGGCCAATTACGTGTGAATAAAGAGAATATAAAAATGTCACAGGGGACCAGGAGCAGCAGATCTGAACTGGCAAGTCAAATATTACCAGATGTGAGAATCTGGAGCTGAAAAGGTTTCCATATAGCTTTTATATGCCTTCTTGACTATATGTTGGCTAAATCAAAAACAGAGACAAAAACTGCAAATCAAAACAAAGCCGCCTCTGCCAAAATGTCACTGAGCTCTTAAACTGTAAATCATTAAGATGATTTTTTTTTTCTTCTCATGAACTATGACTTCCTGGACTGAGCTTTGGCTAAAAAGCAAGGAAAGGGAGAAGAAGTTAGATTTTTTTTGGACTGACTTGATGATTTAAATATCAGCCAAAAAATATGAGTCCATCAGGATGCTCTACTTCCCCAGTGCAAACACACACACACACACACACACTGAAGCACACTAAACGTCCACATCCAGAGGCTGTACAACATAGACAGCGACCCTCTTACAGCTCACAAACACACTTGAATTGCAGCCTTGGCAACTGTTTTCCTTTCTTTTTTTTAATTAGAGGAAAAGATCAGAGAAATACCACGTGTCAATACTGCTGAGAAGAAGAATATGGCAACGGCGACCTTTTAGAGCTCCCTGATCTTTTATAATGTCAGGGATGGAGCATCTTGTTCTTTTCAGCCATAAGTTGATGCCCTCTGCCATTCCCTCACATGGAAATATTGAGAACTGCAGACTGAAAACGGAGCACCGCTACTTGTGCCTTCGCTGTAATTAGCTTTACTCAATGGCAGAAGTTGGCAGCTGGCATCAACTCGTGACATGTCTTGAACCCTGTCACTGGGCGGTGTCAAGAGTCTAATGGTCACCCCCATTGAGTAGATACAATAGAAGTGACTGAATAATAGACAAATATTTCATGTTTGCTATAAAGTGCCGCTGTAAACACTACAGATTTTATGTCCTTATGAAATAGCCACCATGAATTTAAATGTGTTTTGTGTAAGCCAGGCTGAAGCTGTGAAAGTTTATAAATCTGGCTTGTGCGGAAAAAGACTTTATTCCCTTGTTTTTCTTTCTTTAATTGGATCCAGTTTGAGATCAACGAGATTGCTTCGAGGCGGTTTCGCCACAGTCCGTGCAGCCACATGCTCCGTTCCCACATTCCCTAAGCAGCAGGCAGAGTAGGAAATAAATCACCCAGGCTAGAGGCCCACTGGCTGGGATCATCTCTTCTGTGTAGTCTCCTCCTCCCCCTTCGTCTGGATGATGGTGTTAGCGGTTAGCACAAGTATTAGCCTCAGGCTGTGGGACAAGGGAGGATTTCTGTTTGGTGCTTGTGGCCAGGTCATCCTGAAAGCAACCTTATCTCCTAATCCTGTTAAATAAATGTCCCGCATTTATGTTGTAAGTAGGCTGGGATAAAAAAAAGAAAAGAAATAAAAGATGAGTAAAAGATATGAAGCAGTCTGTGACATAAAGATGATCTTTGCCCCTCTCTATTGATGATTGTGGGAAGAATGAAGTGATAGCTGGGGAATCGCGCAACCTTTCATTTACTGTCATTGTTCTTCATGTGAGCTACTTATGGCTTTAAGCATCACATCCACACTCTGAGAATGATTATTTCTCTGTAGATGTGACAGACAGTGCAGATTTCATCTAATGTGATAAGTGCAGCAGCTGGATAAAAAAAACTACTTGAAGAGATACATCAGACAACAGCAGCGAAAAAGGCCACATTTATCAAAAGCCAACGTACTGATATTGGTGTGATGTGTAAGCTCATGTCTTTGTGACTATTTGGAGTAAGCATGCTCTGTTTGTAAAGTTAGTAAAAATATGTGTAAATGCTTGTACGTGTGTGTACGTATGATATCATGGTCGTGCATGACTGCCAGTAGAGTGGGTTGGCCTGGCTGGTGGCCTACGTTTGTTTAGCTGTGAATTCTTCCTTCTGATCCAATGACTCACAGCCATGTTTATGTGGCCACAAAACACTAATCTGGAGCACACTGCCCCCAATATCACAACATATCCATTACTTTATTGCTTTCAACTGCAGGGAACGCAACTATGAACTGATTTTGGTCTGAATTTACCTGAAGCTGACAAGACTCCAGTTTAATAGATTTTAGAGACCTGTGCTGCCTCTGTGCTGTACACACTTCCATAACATCTGTAACTTTAACAGTTAGTGTAAAAGTGTGAAGAAGTGCAACAGACTAAAATACATGCTGTGGCATAATTTCTGAAATGTTAAAACATTTATTTTAATCCAGAGTTGTTGTTGTTTTGGGTTTTTTTTTGTCAAAATTTTGATGTGATGATGGAAGAGTTGGACTGCTGTTTAAAGTCGTCTCCAGCACGTCCTAAAAATTCTCACCCGAGATAAGATCTGGACTATGTGTTGGCCAATGTCATGTGGGAAAATGACGTCCCATGCTGTTTGAACAACTCTTTCAGAGTCTGAGGTCAACAAATCCTGTCATCCGAGAATCTGCTCATCCCATCAAGGAGTTTAAAACAAACCTGGTTAATGGAACAACCTTCTATATTGAGACAGTCAGCAAACCTCATTTTTTTTGTTCACGTAAAATGTTGGTGGACTTTGACCTGATTGATGGAAGCAACCCCAGATAGTAACGCTGCCCTCACAGGCATGCATGATAGGAATGATGTGGACCTATGTGGACTCCTGTCTTTAGGCTTTTCTCATACCCTTAAATAGAGGTGATGAAATAGTGGCTGATTATTTAAAGTTAGCAGGTCTTGAAGTTATGCCAGTGAAACATATGATCCCATATGTTTCACTGGCATAGATCCAGCCCCTGGATCTCTCCTCCAGCTCCTCTTACCAAACATCCAGACATTTCAGTGCTTTACTAGCATGTTGACTGTAGCTTCCAACTCGTTTATCCAGATGAGTTACACCGTGAGCATCGATTGTGCATGAAAGTGGTTCAATTGAGTTGTTTAGTTTCTGTCTCACAGATCAGATTTCTGAACTCAGGCTTGTGAAGAGGGCGTAAGTGTGTCAGTTTCAAGAGACTCCATCATGGTCAACAGGAATATAGCATCAACTGAAGCATTAACATCATTACACAACATCGCAGCAACATTAACGTGTACCGTTATCTGTGCAGCTAGATCAGTGAGATTGTAACTAATTGTTTCAGAAAAAATTTGATTATATGCTTGATTAAAAGTCGGGTTAAACAGACTGAGGGGTTTAAGAGCTGGTTGGAAATTTCACTGCTGTAGAGCAGGCTTTTCTTTATTTAAATGAGTCACATTCATCATGAGCAAGGGGACACCTTTAACAACTTCCATGATGGATAAAATATTGTAACAGCTGAGAGAAGTTATCGCCATGCCAATTTCCCTTGAACATTGTTTTTTCTTTTGTGTGTGTTGCTAATGTTCCTTTATGACGTTACTAACACTTTGCTACACCTGTTCTGTATGGTGTTATGCACATTTTCTCTGTGCTGTGAAAACAGTTGTGAACAGCATGGACATGGCTGTTCTGTGGCATGTCAGACTGGGATGTCTGAGACCTGTGTGGCCCAGGCTTGTTCCAGCACATCAAGTGAAATCTTGCTAGAGTGGGATCTGGGGAGTTTGTGGCTGCAAAGCTTTGGACTCTTTTTTTTTTTCTATTCATCCCAGTCTCATGGCACTGAGTGCTTTTTTCAGTTTGGTCCCTTGAATTCCAGGAACCCAGAATACTGCATTATGACTAAATGCTGTCAGAGGTTATGGCTTATCTATGTTGGTCCCATTTCCCACGAGCAAGCTTTCATATGAGGCTTAAAAGAGACATCTTCTGACCTTTAATTTAAAAGTTGACACATATTCTGATGTCTTAATGAAATACCTGCAAAATGCTTTGGTAAAAGAAAATACCAAAAAGGTGCAATGGCATGGTTCCATTTCCTTTTACAATTCACATCTGCTGATTTTAGGAAGTGAAGTCAGACAAATTGACCTCTCTTGATGGAAAAGATCAGGTTTTTGGACCATTTATGAATGCAAGGGTAGGAAAAACTGCACTTCATGAATGGAGCTAACTTGAAAATGAGGTCATTTTCCATTGAGCCTCCTGTTAAAATACACACAGCATGGCAATAATAATAATAATAATAATAATAATAATAATAATAATAATAATAATTTGGGCATGTTTCATCTGAATTGAATGTG
>JAOWBL010000002.1:8571576-8593750 GCA_028564865.1 Zenarchopterus dispar
TATACATATAATGTTCATCTGGCTGCCACATCAGTATCTTTAAATTTGAAAACATTATCCAGACCATTATCCACAGAAACCACGTGGCCAGTTATTGTGTTTCCACCGAAGCTCTATAAATGTCATATTATGGGCAGGAATATGACTTTATGAGTGAAATTATTGTTTGTTTTCCATGCACAGACGTTTGGAAATAGCGGTAAAGGACAATGCAAAAGGGTTATGCAGGTTAGTGTCAGTAAGATTTCCCCCTTTTTTTTTTTTTTGGCTGGTAAATTGGACCCCTGGGTCCTGCGAAACTGGCTGCGCTTCCCGTCGTCAGCCACTGGGAGCGCTGCTGTTCACCCAAACCCAGGACGCGCCGCTGATACTCAAAGTTTCTGAAAGGCTCGCAGCGCATCAAAAACCGGCGGAGCGAAGAGTTGAGCGGTAGTTATGATCCCAGAAAGAGCGTCCAAGTTGTAAAAATGACTTTAAAGTGAACCTCGCGCTGGAGGTGTGATGAAGCAGCGCGCTTGTGTGTGCGCGAGCTGTCAGCGGGCCTGCCTGTCAGCCGGCCAGCGCTCCCCGAAACATCCTCCCGTCTCACAGTGGAAGCGCGCGGGGAGTGGGTGGGAGCCCCGTGCCCGGTGTGTGTGTGGGTGCGGGTGTGTGTGTGTGGTGTCAGAGCACCAGGGAAATATCGGGGGAGCACGCCCAACGCCAGAGAAGAGTTGGGAGACGCGGAGCGGAAAGAAAGGAAGAGTTGAGTGAGAGAGGGAGAGAGTGAGAGTAAGAGACCTCGACGGAGAGGAGGAGGAGGAGGAGGAGGAGGAGGAGAGAGAGGGGAGGAGAGCTCCGTCTCTCCCGGTGCACTTGGCAGTCTGGTTGCGGACTGCTGTGCTGTTGCTGTCGTGGCGTGGCTGGTCGCGCCAGGCGGGGAACTTCACCACACTGGAGCCCGGAGTCCCACTCTCTCACCTGCGCAGTTCGGAGCTGCCATGGGTCTCTTTCAAGGATTCACCGTCCTAATGATTCTGCCGGCCTTCCTGCTGCACACCAGCGGCCTTTACATCGCCAGTAGCGTTGGTAAGCGCAGCACACTCAAACGTGGTCAGTGTTTATACTCCGTATCAGATGATCTCTTATCAGCAGGGCAGCCAGGGGCTCCTCATGCGCTCCCTCTCATCGCAGCGACGCTGCCCGCTCTCTTCTGCCTCTTCTTTTTTTTGCCTTCTTTTTCAGTTTTGGAAAAAAAAAAGAAAAACAAAATAACACAATTTGCAACTTCTAGGTGTCCTGTTTGTGCTTGCACTTTCCGAGGGTCCCTCAGCAGCGCAAGTGATGTTGTGATCTGCTTCCCCCCACCCTCCCATTCAGGGGATCATTTTTATCTGAGGTGTTAGGGGGCATCACATGCACCGCTTTACTGTGGGATTTTGCAGCGATAGCCTATCTGATTCGGCCGCTGTCGCATCTATCGATCTGTCACTAGACGCAGGAGTCGGATGTCAGCCTATTGATCACACTATTAGCAAATCGTTCCTCCGCCTTGGAGATCCACGCGATATTAACAGAGTGGGTTTGAGTTGATCAGTATGCAAACTTTATGAATCAGACATATGGGTGCAAATGACAGTGCCAGGCGTGCAGCAGCACTACATTCAGGTGGAAGCACAACTGTGTGGACTCTCGAGATGACACTGACACTATCAAATGGCCTTAGAGTGTGTGTTAGTGGGTGTGTGGGCGCTGGGAGCATCTCTGGAGTGGCTCTCCAAAATGCATCCGTATTGTCAATGTCATGCGTGAAGAACAAATATTTTGATCAGGGGTAAAGCATTTATATCGTGCGGGTGAAGGGACGTGGACATAAAAAGCTGCAGTCCAGTGTGAAACATGTTCCTGAAAAGCAGTCCTTATTGTGAACAAATGTGCATTTGAGTAATTACATTTAAAAAAGAAAAAAAATACTGAGTCGGTGTCGCTGATTTTGGTTGGAGATGATTGACAGTGATGAAGCAGCGAGAGAAAGCCGCGATTTGCACCTTGATCTCGGGTGGAAGGGCACAGAAGGTGTCAGGAGCGCGGCGCGCTGCTGAGGCTGCCGTTTCCGACGCACACGCTGCCGCGCACCGGGGTCGCCTCCAGGTTCATGGGTGGGGCTGTGTGTGCGTATCTGCGCGTGTTTGGGAATTACGTGGAAAGGTTACCGTCATGCGTTCGCGTGTGTAGGTGCATGTGTGTCTGTTCCTTTTGACGCAACTTGGAATGAGAAATAAATAATTCCGTGGCAGTCTTGACATTTTTCTAATCCCTTGTTTTTCCCTCCCACTTCTTTTTTCCATCCTCCTGTTCACTCTCTTCCCATTTTCTCCACTGTTCATTCCTCATTCTTCTCACATTACGTCTCCTCCCCTCCATCCTATGGTTTTTTTCTTTTTTTTATCTTCAACCTCTACTTTACCTCCCTCTTAACAATTTTCCACATGCTCACATCTCCCTCACCCAATAAAATTCTTTCCCAATCTCTCATGTCCTTTCCCCCCCAACCCTCCTTCTCAAACCTGACTCTTTTACCTAGACTCCCTGCAGCATGTCCTGGGGGAGTATGGACTGGTTAGGCCGATCAGTGTGGATGCAGAGGGCCGCTTTCTGTCACACGCTGTCTCAGCTGGACGTGTGGCGGGAGGGCAGTCCCGTAGGCGCCGGAGGAGGGAGTTAGGAGAAGGCAATGATGAGTGGGAAGGACCAAGAGGAGCTGAGGAAAACCAAGAGCACGTGGCTCGTCAGGAAAGGCTTTACTACAATGTCACCGTCTTCGGCCGGGAGTTCCACCTGCGTCTGCGCAACAACGCAAGGCTAGTGGCCCCCGGAGCCAAGATCGAGTGGCATGACGACAGCGACAGCATCCGGCACACTGAGCCACTCCTGGATGATTGCCTGTATGTGGGTGACATCACGGACACGCCTGGAGCCACTGTGGCTATCAGCAACTGTGATGGCCTGGTGAGTGGGAAACCCTTCTTACATTTGCTCCGTCACTGTGAACAGGATGACATGAAAAAAAATTTAAATATCAGATGCAAGACATCCTGACCTGTTTTTGGTGGTCGGCTCTAAAGATGAGACTTTTTCAGGGGTCGAACTTAAAGTATGATGTGCTGCTCTCCCTTTTGCCCTCTATTTTAGTTGCCTGCATGAGAAACACCTGAGTCATGTTTTCATCTCTCTGTCCTCTTCCTTATTGAGTTTACATCTGTAAAGCAGGAGGAAATGTTAATGGATTACTCTGATGTTTTCCATTTCTCATATTCATCACTATCTCAGCTTTTTGAATACTGTTGCTTCCACTACAACAATCAAATTTAAACCACTTCCTGAGATATAGCGTGAGGATTGTGTACAGGAACTGAGCTGAGAGGAGGGAGAGAGATGGAGACCAGGAAGAGGTAGAATGGATAGATGTTGATGATAAGCCTCAGGGAAGTGTTAAAAAAAAAAGCAAGTAAATACAGGGAAATGTGCATGGAAGGGGATATATAGGGAATGTAAGGACGAGGGGGAGGAGTTCCCCTCATTAGAAGAAATGTTCATTAGTCAGCCAGATCCGCCCACCAGTGGAGCTGAGCAGCAGCAACTGGATCCGTTTAGGGTTGAGGACACAGGGGACTAAGCCAGCAGCTGAGAGAGAGCAGGCAAGGAGCCAGGATAGCACAGGCCTGACATGCCCACTTAGTCTGACACCAGCCAGCAGCAGCTCACCGCTGTTGCTTCTTTGCTCCAGACTGTCATTTCAGGGCCTACAGGCAATCTCTTGGAGAGGTCTGACAAAGTATAGTTGTAACAGTTAACAGATCAGTCAGTACTAATTTGGACTTTACTGACTGTAAGTGATTTAGAAGATATTTACACACAATAATACTGGCTGTGTCACTCCTAATGTGAGATGAAATTTAAAAAATGGGCATTATAGCAAAGTCATGCTCCGGTGAAGTGAGTTCATGTAGTTTTAGACCAGTGCTTGTACTTTAGGACTGTCGAGCTATTGGCTGGTGGGAACAAGCCTTTGCGATGACAGTGTTGAGGAAAACTGCTGTAGCAAACATGGAAACCCTGAGCATGGGATTCCACCAACTGGAACTCCAAATGAAGTGGTTTTGCTTTTTTGTCCAAAAAGCTTCATGCCACATCTGACAAGATTCAGAGGGAGACACTTTTGTTTACATGACTGTATAGGTTGAATTCACTTGGGCAAAATTACTTAATTTTCATATTATAAAGATGTTGGCATTAAACATACAATGGTGTGTAAAAGTTAGTGCCCCCCTCTTAAATTGTATATATTTTCTGTGAATGCATGAGAAAAAAAAATCATCTGATCGAGGTGGATCTTAGCTTCAGCAGAATACAAACTCAGACGAACACTGACATACAGTATAACCCTTTTTCTTTTTGGTATGATTTATTTAATAAAAACAATAAATCATGCAAATAATAAAAAGATTAACAAAAATAATGCAAATCCTGCAGCCAAAGATTCAACAGCTCGTAGATCCGCCATTACTAGCAGTGGGTTGAAGTAGTCATTTCCTGCAAGAATTTATCAGTTGTTCATTTCATTGGGGAGGAATTTTGGCCCGTTCTTCTTTACAACAGCTTCCCCTCATTGAGTCTTTTTTTTTTATGCTCAGCTCTTTTAACATCCTGCAGTGAGGCAGCATTTATTCTGGTTTGAAGTTTGGACTTTGAGTAGGCCATCTGAAAATTCAGATAATTCTTTTGTTTTTCAGCCATTCTGATGTAGTTTTGCTGTAGCTTTAGCTGTTGGACGGATGCTCTCCCATTTGCTTCCTCAGTGCTCTGGTTCATGGTCCTCTGGGAGACTACAAGGTGGCCAGGTCCTGTGGCTTCAAAACATCCCGAAATCATCACCCCTCCACTGCCGTGCTACACACTAGACATGAGTTGTTTGAGCTGAAATGCTGGACATTAAATTTTAAATTTAAACACTTTAGATGTCCTAAAGAACAATGTTTTTAGGACGTTGTTCCAGAATTCTTGTTCGTTTTGTTTAGATGCAGTTTTGTGAACTTTGGTCTTGCTGTCATTTTCTTTTTAAACAAAAGAGCCTTTCTCCTGGCAGTACTTCCAAACAAACTGAATTCCTTCTAACTGTGCTGTGATTGTCGCCTTTAACATCATTAGCGAGGCCTTTAAGGTCTGAGATGTAGCATGCATTTTGAGAGTTTGCATTTTTCTGAGCACTCCGTGGTTTGACCGTGGGGTAAATTTGCTTTGACCTTCACTTCTGGGAAGACTGACGACTGCCTTGGATACTTCTTCTTTGTGAATGTTTGTTCTCACTGTGCAATCCTGAACACCAGTTAGTTTTGAAATGGCTTTACGTAACCCTTGTTACATAACCCATGTTTTAATAGAGCTATGTACGCCTGTGGGTGATCAGTTAATCAACGCACATTTGCTGATTATTAGCAGCACTTGGTTTCAGTTTACTCTCTAATGGAATCCTACTGAATCAGTAAGGGGGGTACTTGGTATTACCCACATTGTTTTTTTTTCTTTTTGGTTTCATTTTTGTTGAATAGATAGTAGCATGTTGGAAAAAGTTGCATGTCGTTGTTCGTCTGATTTTTTTGCTTGCCCATTAATAAGAAACACTATGATCACATCATTTTGTAATGTTTTTTTCTGTAAAAACTATGTCAATAAATAAATAAAATTAACTAACCTAGGGTTAAAAGAGGAGGCACAGCCTTCATACTTGCTCTGGCTTACAAACAAAGTGGAGGCAGAGCATAACAAAATTTGGCTCTATGTAAGGGGAGGGGAGGGTTCATGCTTGTGTACTTGGTGCTGGGGAGTTTGGGAAAGGCTTGGGAATGTTTATGATGAGCCGTGTTTTCCTGAGGAGCGCTAGAGGGAGGGATGAGGGGGAAGATAGCACTCCATGTTTTGTTTCAAAAATCAATAAATGCTATTCCATCCAAAAATCGCTTACCCTGCCTTTAAGTTTGAAAAGCAAAAATAAATAAATAAATAAATAAAATCTGTTTAGTTGAATGGAATTTGTGAGTTAAGAAAAAAAGCACTGTATATGAATACAGAAATGCACCGTTGCCAAACAGCAAGATGGTTTCTGGTTCAAATCCCAGCTGGAGTCTTTGTATGGCGTTTTCATGTTCTCCCCATGCCGGTGTGGGTTTTTCACTTGAAGCTCCAGCTTCCTCCCACAGTTAAAAAAAACATGCACATTAGGTTGAGTGATGGTTATAAAGTAGCCTAGTGAGGTGTGGATGTTTGTTTGTCAGGGTCTGGGAGTCTGTCTGGGGTGTATCCCGCCTCTCGCCCGTTAACATCTGGGAAAGATGAAGCAGGTATAGCAAATAGCAAGTGTTTGTTAGTTCTCGGTGAGTCACAGCGACAAACAAAGAATGCAAATGTAACTTTGTTGTGTTAACGGAGCGTTCACAGGGTATATTTAAATGCAGTCAAAGCAAAAATGAGGCACAGTTGTAAACAAATAGGGGTTTAGCTGTCAATTAATAGTACAAAAAGTGACTTTGCTGTCTTATATCTGCTCCCCAAGAACTCGTGCGTCAACTCACTGAGATCACAAACAAGCAGTTTAAATGGTATTATAACACATTGTTATTATTATTATATTATTATTAATGTTATTTTTATTATTATAAAAGCGTAGGAAAGCTGTTGTGTTCACACTTAGTTCTCTGCATGGTTAATAGGAGACAGTATATGCACAGGATGCAATCTGGGCAGTGTTTGTGTGTGTATGAGAGTGTGTTTGTTTGTGTGTGTGTGTGCGCGCATGTGGTTTTGATCCTTAGCTCAGTGCAAAAATGAAATTAAGCTGCTGCTGAGACCGTCTTTCTGTCTTTTTGTGTGTAAAGAATGGGGTGCCGCATGAATCAAACAAAATAGAAACTCAAAAGCTTAGTGGGTTTCCAACTTGTGTACAAATGTTTGTGTGTTCTGTGCTGTTGTGTTTTTGTGTGTGAAAGTCTATGATAGCTTAGGAATTAGGGTTGCATTTTTGTTCCTTTGGTTTTGAAATTGCCACTTTCTGAGAAAGTATTACCTCCTTTAACAGAAAGTCCCGGCTGGAGAAAAAGAGGTGCAAATAATAATGTAAATTCCATTTATTTACTCTTTAAATTGAGACTGTGAGGGGAAAAAAAAAAAAAAAGACTTCTCACGGACTTACCAGTTGAATGTAAATGACAAAGTTGCAAATAATGAACCAAAAAAAAGATTGTGTCTATGTTAGCCCTGCTAAACAAGGACGATACGCCATTTGAAAATAGTCTGATTTTATCTGATTGATGTATGCAGCAACATGATGAGAAAATCTGTTGCATGCAGCCTTGTCGGAGAAGCTTTTATTCACTGGCTTGGACTGAACTTGGAGAAAAATTGTCAATCCTTTGCTGCTGTAAATACGATTTCCTTGTAAAAACAAGTCAGTTTGGGAGGAAAACTTCACTAAAATCAGGATCCCAACTCCTGAACTGCTGAACTTTGTATCCGTGTGTGTGTGTGTGTGTTTGAGAGAGAGGAAGAGAGAGAGCCCTTGGCGATACCTGCGGGCTTTTCCTTCAGTGTTTGTTCAGCGAGAGATGTGGAGAATGTTGACTGCGCTGGCCTGCTTTTGGGCACATGTGGGTGCGAGTTCAGTCGCATTTCTGCATGTGTGTCTTTTTGCTGTCTCATGGGGAATTTGAAGTGTCAGCAGAAGGCTTTCTTCAGAGGATACACAGAGACAGTGACAGTGGCAGGTCAAGGCTTGTAACATTCTTTGTGTTTTATTTATTTTTAATGACAAACAGAATTGTGTTATTATGAAATACTGAAGTGGAGACTGACTGTACATAACGCAATACACAATCTGATAAACCAACTCCACTCGTCCAGAGCTCGCTTTGTTTTGATGAAGGTCAGTATTTCCACTCTTATTCAGCTCTGTTTATGTGAACAGACAGCACAAGCATGCTCTCCAGAACAAACTCTTAAGTTTCTCCCTCACATATTTGTGCTTTGATAAGGTGAGGTAGCCGAAAGCTTCGACCTTCTGCTGAGAGTGATGAGTTTTATGCCGAATGACACTAAAGTTGGACTCAAATGCTCTGCTTGTGACCCAATAAAGGGCAAGCCCGTGGAACGGACAAACTTCAGAAGAAAGTGTGGAAATATCAACGCGTTTAATCATCATGTCAGCAGTGGTGCAAAACGTGATGAAAACTGATAATGTTTAAGTAATCCTTATAGTGCGCACGCGGCAGGTTGTGTAATTAGACAACACACGTTCTGTCACTGCGGTGCAACGTTTGCAGAAGTCTGTCTTCAGTGTGAGGCTTTGTCTTCCAGGTTGTCCACAACAGCCGAAGTAATCAGCACACTCTGAATAATGGTGTGGCGGCTATATGTTACCGTGGGAACAGAGGCCAGTGGGCGTGCTTACAGGCCAGAAATCTGTCAGAGTGAGACGTGATCTTCTTGTCTTTAACAGAGGAAGTGCGTTACCTGTTATCTCCTCCAGTCCAGGTGGACGCACACCTGGATAACAAAACACAGCTGAAGCCCACCGTCTCGCACAAGTGGAATAAACACGCTGTTCACAAGCATCAAGTGACGGTGAAAAATAAAAAGCTAAGCTTTTCTAAGTCATCTTTACCCGGATGCATGACTGAAACCAGCTCGCACATTTCTCTTATTGCACCGACCCCTCACTTCGCTCCGTCTCTCTCTCCGATTCGCCTTTCTTGGCCAGCAGCGGTAGCAGCAAGCAGGAGAGCTCTCCTAATGATGGTATTAAAAGAGTCAGAGGAATGACAGAGAAGAAGACAAAGAAAGTGGCAGACAGCTTTTTGCTCCCCGACACCCACAGATTCAGAGCTCCAGCGCAAAAAGAAAAAAAAAAAAAAGACAAAGATGAGACAGTGAGAGACAGTGAACCTTTTTGTGAGCAGTGTTTGTCTGTTTTTAGCAACAGCTCTGCTGCGAAGCATTGATCAGACAAGGAATGTTGAGGGTTAAGGGCTTTGCCCACGGTGCGTGCAGACAAAAGTTTAGAGCCACGGAGCTTTATGAATGCTATTTCAATTGTGTGAATTTCTTTATGTTGGATATTTGTTAGCTTTGATTCTGTGAAGGTGTTACACTTTTGTTTATGTCATGTCTTTGCTGGAGGGTAGCAGTGGGACTTGAAGATACTTGGACCTGAGCAACAAAGACAAAGTATTTATAAGTGTATTTATTTATTTTTTCTATGGGCTGGTAAATAATTTATTTAAGATATTCCATCCTGGAGGAGCCAGCAGCTTTTTCTTTTTTTTTTTTAAAGATTTCCAAGCTTGGTACAGTCACTGAAGAATTACAACGTTCATTTTTCAAATTAACTTTAAATAAAGAATACCCAGGAACTAAACGGCATAAATATGTGCGATAGCATTTATATTCTGACATTTGAACACATTTGGAGGTCTGATGTTGGTTGTAAAGCTGACTGCCTGGGCTACTTTTAGCTGACATGAAATATGTTCAGAGATGGGTTTCTGACTTGGGAAAGTGTGCCGCAGCTCCAGATGTTCAATCACCCAGTAAAATCCAACATTTTTGGTGATGTATAGGAGCTGGCCATCTAGGACAGGGAATTCTATGCTTCGGTCCATCACTACACTTGGGTTCTAGCTTTCTTAGAGAAATTACTTTTAAAAACAAATTTAAGTGTTTGCTGGTTGCATTTCATTCCTGCTTTTTCCCATAATGCCCCTTGAATTGTTCCATTTGCTCGTGTTATTTTCAGCAGGTATCTCTGGAAGCAGCAGCCACGCATTATGAGCATGTCACAGTTTTCCTTGCGTGATTTTCCAGCCTAAAGTAATACCATATATTGCCATAATATCAACGCTCTATTCCACAACTCACCTCCCACTGCTTCTCCACCTGGTGACTCAAAACAGGAAGTTGCAAAGCACTATTGTGCACCTTGTGCTGACTTTTAAGGGAACTAAGAAGAATTGGGATTCCGGTTACTGATATCTTTTCCCGACACTAATACCCTCCTGATATCGGCAAGTATTTGCAGTGTCTGTATCGGAAAGACTTTACTTGCAATTCAGAACTTTTTAGAAGATCAGTAACATGGAATCATGACTAATGTGTTTGCTGACTTCAATTAATATTTACATTTTTCTTCCTCGAGCTGGCTTTAATCTTGTTTGTTGATATTAGAAATGCGTATATGTGTAATGTAGATATCAAAACTCCATCAGTACAGACGAATAGAAAGCCTCAGTGGCACAATTCCCTGAAACTTTTTGCATGATGTTCTGCCTCCTGGGCTCGCTTCCAAGGCGCCACATTGGGTGAGTGGCTGACTGTGGATAATGTCCACATCTGATATGTGAAAATAGTTTATTTCCAAATTCGTCAGCATGCAACAATGGGGGCTGCTAACATCTAATTGTTTTTGTGTGGCTCTACTCGGTTCATCTAAATGGTTAAAGTCCTTTTGACTTTTATGGACAGATCTCTCATCCAGCCTTCTGCTAAGTATTTTTTAAAGCGCCTGCCCTTTCCCAAATGGTTTCTACAGAGGACTTTACAGATGGTTCTTTGAAATGAACCATCTGGTAAATAATGTTACTAAAACTGTGGAGCAATTTTTTTTTAACATAGATCCAACAACAATCCAACATGTTTCCAATACCTAGTTTGGGATGAATAAAGTTGATGCTTAAGGTAGCGTCATCAGACACATGACATGTGGTTGGGTTAAAAAAAAAAAAAAAAAGAGGTGATCAGTGACTGGAATTAATTTCTCAGGGACGAGTAAAGACTGTCGCTTGGGCTATATGAGAAAGAAAACTGGAGGGAGATCCTTCAACTACTCCGATTATTGGCCATGTTTTTTCTCTTGAAGTTCATGGTATGAATTAATCATGCATTCATTATGTTAGTTTGTGATACGTCATCCTCGGCTCATTCACAAACTGTTATTTTTTTCTGAAAGTAAAGGAAAGTGTATATTATTGTTTTGTAAGTCTGCAAAATTATATAACATTATAATGCAGTAAATACACAGTGACACACGTATGTATTGTCCAGCTGATATCTCAGTCATGTGACTGTTAACGGAGAGGGAGCTTCAGATTGACAATAAATGCCAGTGACACAGAGAGTCGCACCAACTATGCCCCCAGATCATTACCTTCACATCAGAAGTCAATAGAGGAAGCAGTTCAGGCCTGAGCCAACCCATTGATCCATCCAGCCAAACCAGCAGTTAAGCCTGATCAGGTGCAGGGTCTCACTGGGCCTTACAGTGTGTTATACCACTCCGGGTCACACGATAAGCAGCTCTCAACTGTAATCAGCTCAAATTGAAACGATGACATCAATTATGGCACAGCACGCAGCTGTTATTGACCCCTGCTCTCGCTGGCCATGTAGAGGAGGCTGCGAACAGAGAGAAAATAAGTAAAGGAGCAAGGCCTGCAGGAACCACAGGGCTGGAGGGAGGGCCTGGTGCGGACGAGAGGCCAGATTGCTGGGACGTAATGGAGTATGAATGAAGAGACAAATCAGCAGGAGAGAGAGAAAAACGCTCTCGGTATCTGATTGCAGGTTCCACCCTGCAATGTAGAGCCACTCAAACATACAATTACTCAATCTAGGGCTATTATCAGAATCAGAGGAAGAGAGAGGGCGCGAGAGAGGCAGAGCCAGGCAGAGAGTGAGCCCATTCAGAGGAATGCTACACAGAGCAAAACGAGTGCTTTTACCAGACCCTGTGATTACCGCTGCACTTAACCAGCCCCCTTGTCGATCTTTCTTCTTTTTTTTTCGCTCTCTGTCATTCACAGACTGCTGGCTCAGTTTATTTGAGTGGCTGTAATAACAGGATTCACCGAAAGAAAATAGGGCAGGGGAACCCTAACAGTTTAAGGGAAATACCTCTGTGATGTCATGATATCAACGGGTTATTTTTATACACTGATATTTGGAGATGTTGTGGCTCTGCCGATGAGTTAGCTCTGACATCAGAGGGGTTTGTCGTTTCCCAGATGATAACAAAACATGTAGAATTTGACTTTGTTCATGTTTAAACAGATTAACTTTACTAAACGGATTATCTAGCAACAACTAAATATTACAGGAAGGTATTCTGTAGATGGGCGCTTATTCACCCCCAGAAAAGTAATCGTGAAGCAGATGAAATGCAGATTTTGTGGAGTAAAACGTACCACAGCTGGTTATTTCAGCGACTAAAAACTGAGCCCATTATGTGTCATACAAATTTAAGGACCAGTTGGTCCGATGAGGGCAGTCTCTTTATATTTAAATCTACCTCTGATCAGAAATTAGCACAAGCTACGTGGACAAAATAGTAGAAATAAGGAGGAGAAGCTTCTCGGTGCATCTTGTGAAGATGGCAAAGTTTAGCCTAATCATAGGTCCCATCAAGTGAACAATTTAGAAAACACAGACGTAAATTTGCGTTAGATCAATAATTGCTTGAGTGGCACTAATCAGGGTGAAGTCACCGGATTATCATAGAGCGTTGCAGCAGATTAAAAAATAGAGTTAAAGAGAAAATCAGGCAATGATCTGGATATTTGACTTTTTTTTGGAAGTGTTTTCTTGCCCAGTTGACCACCGCTGGGCCCCTCAGGCTGCAGGACCATGCGGGAAACTGATCGATGCTCAGCACGTCAGCACTTCTGTGGGTCTTCTGGAGTCTGGATGAAACATCATCCCCTTGTTGGTCTCAACAAGCCTTCGGTCTGAACTCCCCGACTGAGTCGACCCATGTCTCTAGTAGCTTCGCTGTTTTACATGCTTTACTCTTGTCTGGAAGATTTCCCAAAACAACACTCGGACAAAAAAAAAAAAACAGAGAGAGAGACACAGCGAGGAAGGTTGTATGACTTTCTTTTCAAAACCTAAACAAGGACAAGAGCAACATCATAATATCAACACCTGCGCTCAATCAGATGGGACATAGTTATTTTGAGAGTAGTGGGAGTCTTAAATAGCATTTAAAATTTATCTTCATGTCATCTTTTTTCCCGGTCTAAGGTTACTCGTTCACTTTAAGGAGCTATAATTCTTCTTCTGAAAATAGATGTTTATGTTTGTCAGCTGCTTTCACTTTGCGTGCTTTTTGTCCAGGCCTCATTGTATTGTTTCTGTTTGTTCTTGCTCACTTGTATTTTGTGCTTTGCACATTCATTAAGGGAGCAGGGCTTGTCTGGCTGTCTGAATCTTTTTCTGCATATGGCACACGTGGATAAAAATCATTTTGCAGCATGCAGCTAAGAATTGCACCTCATAACAGAAACTCACACCTTTCTCATCATACCAAGGCTTCCTGTTTTTGTTTTCTGCAATAGAAAAATAATCACTCCTTCCTTCCCAGTGTATTATGTTTGGGGGGTTTAAGCTAGCACATAAGGACCCAGGGAATTGTTACAGTACCAGCATATGTAATATATTATATAATAATATATTGTATTCTAATAACTGACTGTGTGGGGGCTGGTATGAAGCAGCAGAAGCAAAGAAACACATCTAGTGCTTTGATCAGAGTGACTGATTGTCTGCCAACTTGAACATGGAAAGCTTTGGATACTGCCTATCAATTATATAATCTGTTTGCCAAGATAAAGTGCAGACTTTGAGAAGACCTTGTCTATGTAAAGCACTGCGTACAACTTAGATATGTCATAGCTGGACCCCCAAGGTGTGTCGTATGTGGCATCTGAATCTGAGACAGGGCCAAAGAATAGAGACACAAAAATAGCACAGTTATGTTTTTGTTTTTAAAGTCAGGTAAAGTCAGAGTGGTGTTTTTTATGGAGCACAACGTTGGGTTCAGTTTAGATTTCTTAAGACAGTAAAAGATTCAGAACATGAAAACCCACCAAGAATTGTTGTCAGCTTCAAGCAGAAAATCAATTTAATGTATAATCCTAAGAAATAAGGACACGTCTTAAATCCTGCCCGAATAAATCATTTTCTAATCCAAGTGTATGAAACGTTTACAGCTTGGATGCTCCGTTAGCTACATGCGCTTTATTCTGTCCAGCATCACAGTAGGGCTGTATGATTCACCAAACAACCAAACACGTCTTCTGGTCTTGGACATTGGGAAGACACCTCCACCCCTCTGTTATGTTAGTATAACAGTATATAATCTTTATGGTATGAATCTATCCTCGTGTGGACCCTTTCCCATTACCTTTAACTCTTCTGGTAATAGATCTACTGCACTTGAGATATTGCGGCACTTAAGAAAATATCTGGTCTGATTACTCACCGTTACTATTCTCTTTAGTGTGTTTTTTTTCTTTTTTTTTAGAAATTAGCAGCCTATGCTGTCCCTCTTATCTAGACTGATACACTGACACAGTATCACAGAAGTTTGTGAAACTATAAGCCTCTAACACGCAACCCTTTCCAGGCAAGACTTTTGCATCGATATTGTTTGTATTGGTTGTTTGTTAACAACCTCAAGGTGGAATGGCAGGGCATTTTTATGGTGCATCTGTTCTGCTTGAGAGGGAGTAACAGTAAAAAAATAAAATAAACGGGAAACAAGCTCTGTGTGCAGAGGTGAATGGGCATGGCGAAACACAGTGCTTTTAACAGCAGCGCTCCTGTCACTCAGCTCTCAGACGACTCCACAAAGTCGGAATGCTGCGTGTAATCACATACTAATGCAGGAGTGAGCCACCTCCGTGTACTTTGTGTGAATTTCCAAAGGGAAAGAGTGGTGCCTTGAGGAAGATGGCTTTAAGCACTGATGCGATGAGAGTGGTGTGTGAAAATAGCTGTCGATAACATCCGGCCTTGTTCAGACACCTAAAACATCTCATCTCATCTATTCTTCTTTGTGCAGGCATCAGACTCACATGGTTTATGGATTAAAATTGTCTAGGATCGAGAAATACAGTTAACCTTTTAACAGACACCTTCACACCATGTACTTCATGGTGGAAATCTCCTTTGCAGCTCACTGGTTGATGCTTTCTGCATGATGTATAAATTTCTCAACTCTTCGCTGTGCTTAAATGTAAACATTTGGCTGTCAGTTTACTACAGACTTGGTTAGAAAAAGCTTTTGGATATTCAGCCTGCACTATTCTCTACCAGCACTATTTCATTTGTTTTTCTTTTCTTTTTTTTGTGCAACATAAGAAACATGCAGGGGCATCTAGAAGCACACACAAGTTGTGCTGATCTTGCCCAGGAAGTAATGTAATTTTATGAAATGTTATACGGAAAACAAATAAACTTGACTTTCAAACATTATATCACAAATCAAATTAAAACACCTGTCATAAATATCACAGTTAGATATTTTCCCCAAATCTTTTATTTTTAATCCTACCCTACGTGCTTAAGAGTTAGTTGGTTGCAGTTTGGTCTTGTAACCATTAGATGTCACAAAGTCTAATATATTGGAACTTAAAAAAAAAACAAAAAAACAAAAACACCCTCTAACACTAAATACATGAAGTTCTTTAAATATACAGATATCTTGAATTTGACTCAAGAAAAACATTATA
This sequence comes from Zenarchopterus dispar, assembly GCA_028564865.1. NCBI lineage: Eukaryota > Metazoa > Chordata > Actinopteri > Beloniformes > Zenarchopteridae > Zenarchopterus > Zenarchopterus dispar. The sequence goes on from JAOWBL010000002.1 coordinate 8,587,170, forward strand.
TGGTCAAAATGCCTACTTAAGCTGGACAAGTAGAATTTCTTTGTCTGTAATGTTGGATGTCAGGTTTTGCAGGATTTAGGATACATTAAAATCTTGTCTCTGGAAGACAGCTTATGATGTGTTTATATTAGCAGTTAACCTTCACATCTACCCTTCATGAAGTCAGCCCTGACCTCTGACCTCCCTGAAAGTGAGAAAGAAAAAACCTGCGCGGTTCAATTAAGAATCAGCTAAAAGCATTAGTAAGATGTTTCCTAGTGTGTATGCATCTGCGTTTGAGTGAGAGCAGTTAAGGTCTTTCACACTGATTTGTTTGATATCGGAAGGCTTTAGTGGCGTTTTTATTTTGAGTGATAAAATTTCATAACGATGTCTGTTATTGGCTGTGGTTATAGCCATGTGAATATAAACATAATTGGCTTCTTCAGTATTATAGCTGCTTTCCTCACTGGCACTCTCACAGACATACAGCTCCACTTACAGTGCAATGACTGACAGCATCAACACAAAGAGAAATGATTCCCCCTGTCACATGCGCACACGCACGTACACACACACACATGCATGGTAATCCTTTACGTCTCTCTTTTCCACAAGCTGAGATTCAGACACAGACACACTGGGGAGATTATTGTCAGGTTGCGCTCCATTTCCACAGTTCATTTTTAATCCTCTTTCTGCCTGTTCCTCCCATTCACTCCTATAAGCCAATACCTTCTTCCAAGACTGTGGTGGAGCAGCCGAGGCCCAACGCAGAAAAGCAACATCTTTAGTGCCTCTGTTCTTCCTTCTGAGCCCCTCCTCTGAGGAAGTCAACCTTTCTGGACCTACATCTTTTTCCACCTTTTCTCTGCAGGCATGACATATTCTTAAAATTACTCCTTGTCCCCAAAGAAACACTCGATATGTGGTTGTTTGGGGACCCACTGAATATCAATGAATTTACTGCAATTTCCCATCCTACAAAGTCATCCCAGGGGAGCCAAACTCACCTGATGAGGATGTAGCCCCCATCTGTTGGAACATTGAGATGGGACCTGACTAAATGACTGACAGAGTGGGGAAAGAAGTCTGTTGCCCTGCTAAAACCCCTGAGACTGTGCACAGAAAAGAGTACTTTGTCTGGACAGTGGGATGAAGAAAGTGTGTATAATTTCCCCATTACTTGCCCATTACTCAGCACTGAAGGAGGGTTGTTATTTACAATCCCTCGTCTGAATAAGATGGGGATCAAAAGAGTGGAACAGGTCTGCATATAGGTCCTTAACCTAAGTGCTCTAGAGAGGTGAGATAGACAGAGTTAAAAATATAAACAAAAACTGAGCAAATCTGGATTATAATGTCGTTTTCACACTCTTACAACGGGGCATTTATTTGTCAAGACTATTCCCTTATCTGTTTGGACGTTTTGATATTTTGAAAAGGTAGTTTCACTGTCCTGCTGAAGGTTTTTGTTTCGTTTTGTCATATGGAGTCTTAAAGTCAGAGCAAAAAAAAGAAACCACACACACACACACACACACACACACACTTATGAATTTTTTACCTGATTCTGCTAAATTTTCCATCTCGCAGAACACTAAAAAAGAAAAAATAAATAAAAAAGCATGATTTTAAATACTGGGAGTGTGAACCCTGTTGTTCTGAGAATTCAGACTCAGGTTGGAGTATTTTTCCCAACTCATGGTGGGTCACATGGAGGCCTTTATTAACAAATGCACTGTAGGAACAAGGAACTGTTGTTACATTTTTAATTATTTTGAGACATCTACATTTGTAGTGATGCTTTCATTGTCATTTATGTTTTTTCTTGAAATTCTTAAATCATGAGATGTTTAAAACCTCTCCCCTGCTGGTCTGTCCTCTTCCAGCATCAGTGCTTTTTCTGCTCTCAGGGAGGTGTAGCATCAGATGACTCTGATGCAGTGTGATAGAACCCTTCTTTCTGTCCTTTTTGCTTGAGCGTGACAGCATATGACCATCCTTCTCTTCTGTCTCTTTTCCCCAGCTCACGTCTTCATATCTTCCAACAGCTCTAGAAAATAAAAAGGCAAAAAAAAAAAAAAAAGTGTGGTGATGGGTCTGGATTACCTTCCTCTTCTTCTGGAGTAAAGAGGTTTTTGCAAAGTGTTTTTAATACTAGACTTTTTTTAAAAATTTCAGCTGAGCCTGAAGTAGCTGTATTTATTTGCAATGAACAACAAATAAAGAGGAGCATCTATTCAATTACAAATACCCTGAAGAAGATTTGATCAATAAACAATCTGACAGAAAACTCTAGTCAGGAGTAGTGGTTGTCAAGGGACATAAGTAATACTCAAGGATTTTTGTGAAGCATTTTCTCAAATGTTTTGGGTGTATTTTCAGCGTACACATTGCTTCTGAGAGCTGTACTGACTCTTTTCCGCTGTGTGCTAAACTGAGGTTTTCTTTTTTCAAAAAAAAGAAAAAACTTGTCACCTTTGGGGTCAGTCAGCACGACTGCTCAGGCTTCCTCTGGAAACTGTAAAAGGTGACATGAACTGTTTGCCTGATATGTTTCTGTTTTTTTCTTTTTATACCTGCATTGTGTTGGGACCAGATGAACTAAGGGACTTCCTGCTGTAGTGTAAAGGCACAGTTCAGAGTTTGTGTACACTTGTACAAAGTTTCAAGGTGTATTTCAAGGTCTATTAGTTGTCAGAGTGCTGATGTTTATGGCCCACTTTTGAGGATTAGGCCTGAGTCACTCTTGTGTACTTTCTGAGAAGCTACTTTTAAGTCCAAACGCCAGTTATGTTTTGCAGAAACTGCCTACTTGTTAAGTGAATTTGAAAGTAGGAGGCTTGCTTCCTCTTCCTCTTAACTTTGACAGGCAAAATACAGATTTCAGCTTGAATTATATCCAGAGTTACAGTCGATCCCCAGACATCGTCACGTCTTGAGCGGGTTGTGGTACTGTGTGCGCCGCATATGGCTGCAGTAAACAGAGACTTTGTTGTCACCACACTGGAACAAATCTTGGAGAAAGAAGATTCAAAGATAACCAGTGGCCGTGTAGAGGAGAAAAATGTGGAGATGTCTTCAGGAATTCTTTTTTTTAAATGAAGCATGTTGTCTTTACTCTTTCATATCTGGGAGCAATTGCAGCAACGGTTTGTTTTCTGAAAGCAGAAGCTTTTTTTTTTTTTAATTCTTAAAAAACAGTTCCCTATTAACTATGATTTACTTTAATGATTTACTTGAAAATGCACTTCACAATGCATCCTTAAAATAATTGAAAAAGATTAAGACACATTAATAAGACTGTTTTTAATCGGATTTCCAGATTGAGATGTTTGAAAGCAAAACAGCATAACTCTTTATTATAAATGTATTATAAATACATTTTTAATGTAATAAAAATGTAAACAAAGTAATAAACAAGTAATTTATAATTTATATCTTGTTATTTAGTCTTTTTGGTTGGTTTCCTTTACTTCCTATTTTATATAATATGACACAAACAAAAGTTACTGCAACCAGCGTCTACTGTTGCATTATGGGATATTACAGTATGGAAGGTATATCGGTCAGTTCACTAGAAAGTTTCTTGGAAGTAGCAAAACATTCAGCAAATTTTCTATAACCGTAACGTGGTTTTGAACATGTGAATTGTTTTGTGTTTCCTCCTTCACTTGCCAGTACAGCTGTTTCACTGAAGTTATTGTTTTTTAATTAAGTGTTGATTTAAGAACGCAACCTCTCGCTGATTATGTGTGAAGACTACATCAAAGCTCTAAGACCCGATGAAGCCAGAGAAAGGCTCTCGCTGCAGCTGAATGTTTTAGATGGCCGTCCTTTGATGTGGGATCCATTTTTTCTTGCTTTCTTCCCACACCACCCATCCATCGTAATTTCCCTTTTGCCCTCTCCTCATCCTTTTCCCTTGTTTCCCACTAAAGTGTGTCGAGGTCACAGCCCCGACCGAGCCACAAGCTGCTGTGGCCTTAAACCGACCACTCTTCCTCAGTAAGACCAGTTGATCATGTCACTCCGCTCTGCTTGAGGACGATCACACACACTCTTGATCCCCCCCATGAAAAAAGAGGATAGTTCGATTGCGGCCACAGGGGTTTGACGGTACCATCGTCTATCCCCCTCAACATTTTATGCATTTTGTGATAGTTTCTGTTATTTAAAGCAGAAGCGTTAAACAATTTGTGAAGGAAAATGTGGGCATGTAAAGTGTTTAACCTTGAAAATGGGGGCAATTTTACAGTTTCTTTTTGTTATTTGTGAAAAAGCAGTTTTGGAGCCCAGAAAGTGCAGTAATTTTACAGTAACTGAGGCATTGTTGGGTTTATTTGCCCTGTGCATCAGCGTAGCTCTTACTCGGGCTGGAGTGAGATTGTGTCGTGGTCACACATTCCACAATAATGAGGTCCAAAAATAATTATATTTGCTTTGAGATGAAAACTTGATATCCTTAATAATGATAAAAAACCTTTCTTTTTAGGCAGTTGTTGAAATGTTTTCGCAAATCCACAGTTAACATGGCTGTGAAGTTCATTTTGTGCAGAATAGTTTTACAGATGTCATGTAACCTCCAGGCGAATAATGAGCCCCAGATGTTCTTATTTTGATCCACCATCTGGCTTTTGATCCCTTTAAAATTTTTGGCCGTTTGGCCTGTTTTAAAGGAGGAGTAGCTGAATAAGATGATACACACTGTCATGCTGATGATGCATGGATCATTCAGTGAAATCATTTCATAACTATTGTATTTATTTTATTCAAATGTGTTTTTTTATGTTCGGCATATTTGGCCGGTGGTTTCTGCCTTTTTCAAGTGTTTCATAAATGAAGCTGTCATGTCTTGGCTAATTGCGGGTAATTTTGTCGAAGTCTAAACTGCTGGTAGCTTATTTTGAAACCCTTTGCTCTCCTTTACAACAGCATATTAGGGTCATTTGAGTTAAAAACTAAACTAAACTAAAAAAAAAAAAAAATGTGGGTGCGGTAGGAAGTGAAAGCCGAAGGAAAAAAAAAAAAGAATTTGTGATAGAAATCTTGTGAATTTGTAACAGAACTCTTTTGGATGACAACATAGATGCTCCATAAATGAAGCGTGCTTGCACCCACTGACCCGATCAACTCTGCATCTGGATTTAGCAAAAAGGGTGTATTCTTGATTTTGGCCCAAAATCATAATATTATTATCAGCATCTGGACTTTGACGAGACGCTGCTGTGAACATTGCAGCCGTGTTTCCAGCTGTTTTCACTTGTTACCGTCTGTATGTGAAGAACTGATCTTCTAGTCAAGTTCAGACTGAAGTGATAGGATGGACTTTTATTTTTGCTCAAATTGCAAATTTGCAAAGCTTATGAAATCATGATTCCTCTGTTTATTTTATTTTCTTTAATTCGGGGACTGGGGGGCATATTTGTGAGTTCAGTCTTGACTTTTTTTCTCTGAACTCTATCTCCAGCCCATTGGAGACAATTCTTTTTAAATGGCCCCATTGTGCCACCATACTTCTTTTCTTTTCTTTTTCTTTTTCTTTTTTTTTTTTGATGATGGACTTTTCCTGCCTAGGACTGGGAAGTCTTCTTCTCTTCAAATCATACAAAGTGCTCCCTGCTGTTTCCCTCTGTGACAGGGGACTTTCCTCAGTCCTCAAAGCCTTGACAAGCTTCACTGACTGTGTCTGGTGACACTAACGAGACAAGAAGTTAAGTGAAAATATCAGGGCTTTTTACCCTTTGTAAATGATTTTTACGTTGTCCAGAAACATGGCTTCTGGGATCTTTGCTTCTGGAATGTATTTGTTTACTCTAATTTCTTCTCAAATGCTGCCGGACATTGCAGCTGTCTTTTTTTAGGCAGCCGTCTCTGAAAGTCATCTCTCAGTGTCTGGAAAAAGAGGGGGTGAGTGAAGCAGGAGTTGGGGGTAATTTGGTTAGCGGAGGTAACTATGAGATATGGCAGAGAAGAAGGCAGGCTTTTTGACACCGCCTCTCGCTGGTGCTGGTGCTGTGATGTATAATGGCAATACAAATGAGTTTGCAGAGAGCAGAAAGGCCTGCACAAACTACACACTCACACACAGTAAATTGCAAACAAATTGAACCTATAGGCTTTCCTTCTACCACATGAAGTATTGAGCAGAAGCCAGTTTGCATTCTCAGGATTAAGATGTCCGTTTGATTTCTGCGAAAGCATTACATGAAAAAGAAGAATGCCTCTCAGCAAAATTGCATAAATTCTTTTGCACGAGGATCTCGGGTCATTTATGCTCTCTTTCAGAAGATTATAGTTTAAGTGGCTCTTTCGGAAGCCCCACTTGCAGCGCTCAGCTCAAAGCAGAAGTGAAAAGGGGCTGATTTCCTTGCAGACAATTTGATTGTATTAAAACGATGGCTGTTGACTCTGCTTCTAGTCCCGAGTAATTGGGGGCAATAGAGGAGTGTGGTGTTCCCCAACTAGATGAAATCTCTGGATCAGATCAAAAAGGATGTGAGTTTCAGAGTTCTGACAGAGAGTGATTCACATTTGTGTCAATGAGTGTGTGTATATATATATATATATATATATATATATATATATATATATATATA
>JAOWBL010000002.1:8596498-8620839 GCA_028564865.1 Zenarchopterus dispar
ATAATAATAATAATAATAATAATAATAATAATAATAATAATAATAATAATAATAATAATAATAATAATAATAATTTGGGCTACGCATCAAAAATGTGACTTTTGAATTTGTCTTTTTCAAATAAGCATAGCCTGCTTCTGGTAATTCTGGTAATTCAACATTGAAGAAGATGGACAAAAACTTAATTTGTCTTTGATAAAATTTTTTGCGATTGCCCCTTTTGCTGTGGAGAAAATAGTCATGGATCATGAAGGCAGCGGATAATCATTCAAGTGATTATTCAAATTCCTGATGTAATGCACAATTATTAAGTAGTGTTATAGCACAACTACATCGTATTTATGACGCCTAAAACAGCTGGAAACTAGATGCTGATGCCTTTAGATTGACCACTAACGTCACATCCAGAGCTGCCAAAAATGTGGAAAATCACAAAAAGCGTTTCCATTGCACTTCTGCAATAAACTGGGTTATAGAAATCACCTGAAAAACCAACTCCTGGACGCATGAAAAGGTTTATTCAATGTTTGGAAGTTTTTTCAGATTAGTGCCATTTACATTACAGGATTTCTTTTCTATATTTGGCAAATCTCGAGGTAATAGAAACGTGCCTCGTGTGATGTCATAGCCAGAAGCTGGTCGAATAACCAGTATGGTGGCGACTCTTTGCGTGATGAGATGCAGTATGTGAGTTTGAACAGTAAGATGGCATGTGGGCATTTTTCACATTTTGCATTTTGTGTAATTGTACATTTTGAAAGATTAGTACACTCCAGTATTACTTTATTTGGTTTTGAAATCGGACTCTGTGCAGTAAATCACAGGTTGATCAAGAATTAACCCTAAATGTGTTTTGTTTTGTAACTTTTTGATATTATACAAGAACAGTAGATGCAAATAACCACATTCAGTGTTTCAGAAATGAAAAACAACAGACTGCTGCAAATTTCCAGGTTGTCACACTCTTCGTCACTGCGGTTGATCCTAACAATAAGAGCAGGTTAGCTGCTTGGCTACGAGGGAGGTTTCAGTCAAGACATGCTGCTACTTGGAGCTGCCGTTTCTGAAAATGTTATTGTACTCAACAGTATCAGGTACCTGGAACAGTGCTGTTGATTAAATGGAGACTGACACTTTGTTTTTTTTCACCAAGTGGTGCAGAGCATGGTCTGTCAGCTCATTAGGCATAAAGCTGTCTGGGTTTGATGTGTACTTGGCTGGCATGTGATATTACCAGCTGAATGTACTCTTATGGTTACTAATTTCCACCATCAGCTGACCAGGAATGGGGAAATACATGATGAGGGAGGTCTCTTAGGCTCTAGAGAGAGTTTTTGAGTCAGTGGTACAAAGGATGCTAGGATATTTAGTGTTTCAGTTGGGGCAGAGTTCTTACTATGTTATGTTGAGAAAATGTTGTGATGTGAGTATCAGAGAGGATATTGTTTTATGTAGGTTTATAATGTACTATCGTTACAAAGGTTCCCGTTGCAGCTAGTGCCTCTTGCCAGTGTTTTACATATATCTTGTAATATCTTGCAAGTCACAGCGTGATCGTGCATGGTCATAATCATTTCCTTTTTTCTTATTCATTTTATTTTGTTTGCTGGGTTCTTGATGGCTCCAAATATTACAAGTATTTTTGATAAATGAAGAGGAAAGCACTCTATCTCCCTGTGACTCTCTAGCAGAGCTTAGAGCATGCCTAGGAATACTCCCCTTCAATTTGTGTTTGAGTGCCGTGGATGCGAGGGTGCTGGGTGCCCTCCTTTGTCATGGAAACACCAATTTTTCATATGGGGTCTTTAAACGTGTCACATCAGCTCACTAAGTGAATGACTAATACATGCAGAATGGTATAACGGATGCATCAGAGATGTCAGTCACACCTGGGCTTGTACACGTTGTATTGGTAAGATAGATGAGCGAAGAATTAGAATACATTAAGCTGAGAAAGCAAATGATTAAAAAAATCATTCAGGGTTGTTGTTGTTAACATATGACTGTGTAACTCACAAATGAGGTGTTAACTCAGAGGAGGAAGGGAAACAGTTTTAAATCAGCATGGAAAATAAAATAAAATAAAGAATATTGTCGTTTCTAGAAGACTATTTAAATTTTTGACATGTCAGAAGTGCTTGATTAAAGCAAAGTTCTTTTTAAATGATTAATTTTAGCCTGTTATAATACTATTACAGATTAAATGAGTAAAATGTCAGTGGGCTCAGTTAAAAACTTAAACAAGCACACTTTAAAGATTGATTATGTCCTTTATTGTGTAATCTTTGACATGAAGATGTGACTTGACAAAACTAGACTTTGGCCACACCCTGTATCTACATTTTCACAAGCGCCTCTGACGGTATCCCTGGCTACCGACGGTAACCTTGGTGATACCGGTGGAGATATGCTGCAGTCAGTGGGCGTTGCCAGGGCGTGATATGAAAGCATAGCTGGAGCGGTGTGTGTGTGTGTGTGTGTGTGTGTGTGTGTGTGTTTTAGCCTAAGATCCTGATAGCAGCCTCTGTCAGAGCCTTGATTTTGACATATCCTTTGATGACGGCATTGGTATTCGAGGAGCCACACACACACACACACACACACAAAAGAGGGTGAGGGGGGAGTGACTGAGGAAAAGCTGTGAAATATGAAACAAGAGCATCCAAGTTCAGGTACACTCTTGCATAAACATCTATTTATTAATGGTGGGAGCCGGCAGTAATAGAAGACAGAGGTGTGTGTTTCTTTGTAGTTTCTGTCCGACTGCTCTTGTGCCTCCCTTTGGGCCCGTGAGGCCTGAGAGATCCAGGACTGGTCATTCTATATGTGATTTATGGCCAAACGAGTGCTCTTCATCAATCGTATTGTATACATACTGTATCCCCACAGTTCCATACCTGATAAGCTATTAAGCCTGGGTAATAAAATAATCAATATTGAAATTAGCATCTGGAACGGAGCAGAGGAAACTGCAGTTTCAGCTTGAATTGTTTTACTCACCGGGGCATACTGTGGTTAATCAAATTAGATGTTAACAATTTAGGAATTACTTTTATTTCGATGCCTCAGATTTGTTTAAAAACTATACTTCGTCATAGTCTGAAAAGCTGTGCCGTTTGTGTTTCCTGTGTGAATATAATAGCTATAAAACAGCATAAAGTAATAATTGATACATGCAGGAAAAACACTGCAGAGAATCACTTGAGCTGACTTCTCATTTGGTTACCTTTTAACATAAATCCTCTTCAAGTGTATGAAGCTGCACCCTGCTGTTGCAGGGTGATGCTAGTATCTTCCCAGAGAGGGTTGAGGCTCAGGCCAGCGATGTTCACTCATCTGTCGAACACACACAGTGTCTGTTTTCTACCAGACAGACTCCCCTGGCCTGGGCTGCCTTCATCGAAACATTGGCGGTGTGCAGCAGCCAGCAATTTTGATGCACTACAGTGACCCACAGACGTTATCCAGACAATGGGGGGAAACGTGGAGAGAAGGTGTGAAGAACTTGGTGAACAGCTGCAGACAATATCACATCTATTATGACTGCAGTCACCGACAGTGTAAAAATTTTCTAGCTTCATCTCCATTTCCATTCTCCATTCCAGCTTCATCTCCATTTTTCTTCTTTGCTACCTCCCACTGATATCCTTCTCCTCCTTTCTTTTCCTCCCATCCTCACCCAAGGGAGAGCGAGAGAGAGGTCATTACTAGATTTCCCCTCAGGTTCTTCATAATCTAATATTTGACCTAATGAAGGGATTTAATTACTGGTTGCTCAGCACTGGAGGTGTCAGATCACTCTTTCCCCTTTTCATTTTCTCAGCAATTTATCACCGTCTTGACAGCAAGGTGTGCATCCGTGTGTAGCTCTTTGTGCGTGATAGCGTGTGGAAATATTCTCTGAAGCAGCACGGTGAAGAACTGAGTCTGGACCCGTGTGTGAACGTGTAGTCAGTGTGTCACTCGAGACTGTGGAAGCAGACTGGCAACTTGAAAATGGCATCCACACCGTGCTAATGCTCATACTATTTTCTAGATAAGTCCAGCCACATTTTGCATTCTTTCTGGGAAGAGTCCCAAAAAAGAATGTGATGATCATACCTCCATACTGCTCACGCCGCAATTGAGAAGGTCAGACATCCCAGACGTCTTGAGTTAATACACAGACGCTGTTTGTTTACACGAAAAATAAAGGCTTCATGTTCACATGTGAAAGAAATAAAAACATTTACACAGTTAAACAGTAGGAAGAGCAGTGGAAGGGTTCATACGAATCTGCAGACCATTTAGATTTGACATTGGAAGAAATTGCAGGCGACTCTAATAATAATGATAAAAAAAAAAAAAACTACAGAGAGAAGATTAAAAAAATACTCCAACACTATTGTCTGAGCCCACCAGGGATGCCAGAAAATACCACACTTTATTCATACGTGTGCACACAGGTAATGGAGCGTTAAGGTAAAGAGGGAAATATATCAGACAATGGCACCTAATCTGCAGTGACACCCAAATACACATTGATCACTGGTTGAATCAAACAAACTAATAAAAATGTTTTTCCAAGGTTGCAATGAAAATACTTGGAAGGAACTGCTGAAAATGAAGCATTTGTCATAAAGGTCAGCAGCGACCAACTGTCTTTAGCTGCTATTTACTACTGCAAATGAGTAATTCTTCATATTTATTGGGTTACACTTCAGACAAATATTTCTGAGTCATAAAGTCTGTTCTGGTTTGCTTACAAAAGCACAAATGTAAATGTGCACGCAAACAAGTTTTATGTTATAATGACTTGCTATTTTATTTTAAAATGCAGCTCGTGTGCTCACAAATGAAGAAGTTGCCCGTTTCGGCTGTTAACACTTCAATCCCAAAATACACCTCTGTGTTGCAGTGGAAACATTCCCTTGTTTCATCTGGTGAAAATCCCGACCTTCTGTCAGTCTAGTGAAGTGCAGGTGTTTGCAGGAATAAAAACCTCCAATGCAGTTATTTTGGGAATTAAAAGAAAAAAAGCAAATATGCATAGTCTTCCTTCAGACAGTGCATCTGGAGTCAGGATTTTTGTGTGTTTGATAAAAATATATAGACGTTTTACCAGTTTGAATGACAGAACCACAGAGAATTATAGTAATCCTAGAGAAGCGCCATGATGTTAGTCAAGCACGGTGCCAGAGAGGTGCACTGAACGCTGGAAACAAGGCCAGTGGAAAGATCAAGTTATGCCCCACTTCTTTACCACACAGCCAGAAGCCCCCGAGGCCCGGTCCTCCTCTGCCTCTCCAGTGTCGTCATCTAACCAAGTGTGAGCGGATTTAAGGGAAAGTGGCAGTTTTCTCAGTTATCTTTTCCCAGGCCTGTTCAGGAATTGTTTTGGCTAATTTTGCAAACAGCCAGCTTGAGTGTTTAACACATAGAGTCACTGTGTGAGTGTGTGTATGACGTTAATTGCTTAAATAACTAAACTGCAAAGACCTCACATGCTCCTGGCCTGGTGACCTCCTCCCTCCCCCCATGCTACCATGACAACCATGAGTGGTTAAACTGAAGTTGTTTTAATTTGCTGGAACATTATGCATGCGATTCCACATTGTTATCTGCAAGTCAGCTTTTTGTGTTTACATTGCGACTAAATAGCTGCAATGTTTAAGACAGGCCCGCTTCACTGAAATCTGTCCTCCGTAATCCTACAGCTCAGAGAAATATCAATGGCACTGCCACTGTGCTTTCCTTGACACATCTTGAAGCATCCCACCACGCAGTTTGCTTGAGATTCCTACAGATACATGATGTGATGCTTTTCAAAGGACAGCTATCTTTGCTGCGCATGCTGCGACATTCTCTCTGGTGTCTTGAACAGCTTGCTGTGTTGTCATGGCTGCTATTCACTGGAAGGTCTTCTACAAGGTTTCTGGCATAAAGACAGGCTGACCTCTAAAATGCGAGTGTGTCTGTTTAAAAAGTGCGTGATTGATCAAGACAAATGAGACAGAAATACATTAAGTGTAAAAGTACAGTCTGCATAATATTTGCAATACAAGGCAATTTTGATTAACTCGTAATTTAGTATTATTGTAACCTCCCTTCAGTCATTGTAGTTTTGTCAAAAATGATCTAAATCCATAATTTCTGTTGTTTATATGCAACCTTTTTTGCCACTATCAGGCTCAAAAACCCAACATTTGTTTTGAACAGTTAGTCAATGATACACAAAAATGACTTGGTTAAGTTCAGTCAAAAGTCTTTGTTTTATTATAAGCCCTCTGATAAGTTAAAAGGACTATTTTGCTTAGGTTAAAGGACTTTTTTGTCACTACTGAGGAAATGACTGTGCTCATGCTAAAAAATTAAAGGCTTTGTGCACAGATGCATTATTCCCCCAATTCTGTTGGATGGAGAGCTGCACTGGAGCCCTGCAAGAGATTTGTTGTGAGAGTGGACACCAGCCTTAAAGGTTTGGATTAGGATTTAGAGAACAACAACCTCTGTTGAGTTTTGGTGATAGCTGGGCCAGTCTTCTCTCTGTCCTGGTCTCCTTCCTCATCATTAGCATGGTTCTTGATTTTTTTAGACTGAAAAAAATGTCATTTTGGATCTTTTATGCTGCTTCTAGGGTAGTTAGTAGTTATTAAAACAAAACAACAAAAAAAGGGCAGCTGTTATGGAGGGGCATATGTTAGGGATGTGACAATATATATTTTACAGTTAAATAAGCTGAATTTCATATCTTTTAAGAAATTTCTTAGAAAAATATTAATTCCTGATTTAAAAGAAACAAAAACCCAATCGCATCAGATGATTAAAAACCCAATGTTCTGCTTTCACTACTTGAACTACTGCCACAATGAGATAAATGTGAAGTTATTTAACTGTTTCAGGTTATTAATAGTTTTACGGGTTTATTGCACAGCAAGACATTCCATTTGAACAAAAAATTCAAAAATACCCATCTTTTATTTATTAATCTGACGTGATATATTGATAGCAATACAGTATTTTTAACTGTTTTTTTTTTTGTCTTCATCTTGATAATCAAAAGCACCCTTTGGGATCAGTGCTGCTGTCAGTCACCATCTACAACATGCATCTGTTTGAACCGTAGCCTAGGGAAACAGACCAAGTGTAATATTTTGACACTTAACTGTGGGATTCACACAGATACATATAAATCATATGTGTACTGAACCGTAAGTGTATGCCACAGTTTTTTGGTTTAGTGGTTACATTAGTAGTATAGTCTGGTTGCATGGTGTATTTGCCTCTCACTGTCATTGATCCCTGCACATTACCAATACATTACAACACTGTTCAAATAAAAAGGCTGATAGATCTGCTTTCAGAATTTGCAGACCTCAGAAGATCTTATCCAACCTCCTCACTATAAACACAGTGTGTTGACTTTATCAGAGAGCTAAATAGTCCCACCATCAAACGCTCCCTTCGGAGGGCAAGAGCCAGTTGTATCACTTCCAACTGCATTTGCTTTTCTTGCTGAGATGTGGTCCAAAGTTGACTTTTCTCATAATTTTTTTTTGTTTTTTTTGTCGACATCTGTCGTAAATGTGCCTCAAACCACTTCAAGTTTGAGATGAACATTTAAGTGACTATTTCAGTGTTACTTTTATGTTACTTTTGTACTTTTTTCAGTGATGATTTTATGTTGTTTTCACTTTTTAGTTGCTTATTGATTCGCAACAACACAGCTTAAAAGATGAAGAGTTGGGATCACATGAGCTGTTTTAAAATGTTCCCCTCTCGCGTGTTTAAAACAAAAAGAAAAAACAGCTGCACTGGATGCTTCACGTTTCAACTGCGACACAGTTTAGCTTCATCCCTCGTGGACCTTGAAGCCACACTTGGAACATTGCAGAAATGGATCACTTTGTCTGTCTGGCTTTTCAAGCTGCTGTCAGAGAAAAGTCATGTATTTCCGCAGTATCTAAGAAGTTCGTGACTTGCTTTTTTTTCTGAAAATATTATATTCCTAACTTTATGCTTTTTGTTATTTATTTTTCATTGAAATAAAAAAGAATAATATGTAATGCCATAATGTTATATAACAAGTGTTTTATTTTGACAAGATTCTCCATGATGTTCCTGTCTTTGACTTTGTGTCTGAACACTTTAAAGGTTGATTAAGGGGTCATTTTATGAAGCTATTTTGGTTTTATTGATTTAAATAAATAAATAAATACATACATACATACAAATGTCCCGAGATTAATATGAAAAACACCTGTTATCTGTAAAGCCCAAATACTTTACTTAGGCCAAGGGAAATGATTTGCCGCCACTTCTTCCAGTCGGCTGGATTTTCTGCTTGTTTCCATGGCAGCTTCTTCATTACGTGCACTACTCTCAGACATACCCAGTGTGCAAATGTTGTCTTAGGCAAGCGTGCAGGTAGCTGTCAGTGGAATGAGCTCAATACACGTTGAAAACGCACCAAAAACTGGTCCAAAAATAACTGCAAAAGTAAAACGACTACGCCATAAACTGGCACATTATGGTGCAGCCGCGTCCGTGGGGCTTGGGATTATACGAACCGAGTGAAGTTTTGCCGTGGAATATGTTCTATGATGGCAGAACGCCAAAGGTAAAACCAAATTAGATTTACTCTGTTGGAAGTGAAGTTGTTTTTTGTTGGTCTTTGACTGTTGAATGAGAGTTTTGTCAGTTGTGTTGATTTTTCTATTCTACCGTCTATCTGACTTTCAGCTGTTAACAGACTAATAGTAGTTTCAGCTGCTGCTAGTTTCTGTGCCGCTGTCTTGGCTATTTACAATGTTCTCACTTAGCCTCTTGGTGATAGAGTTGGGTTTTTGTTTGGTAAAAATGGTCTTTATAGGTTATGCTTCAATTGCCCCCCGGATTCAGAGCGAGTGCTTGTAAATTATGGATCAACATCCTCAAAAGCTTGAAACAAGCAAACTGGAGTTTTCTTGGTTCTTGAAACAAGTTTCGTTTTCTTGACTGAAGTGGCCTGGATGACTGACATCAACATCACCACCTTGACAGTGATAGATACTTCTCTTCTGGTTTTGGAGGAATGATTGTGGGGATGTGATTTTTGATGAAAGTTGGAGGGGGATGCTAAGTGTTTTGGTTACTGACTTTTAAAACTCATTTTTCTCTTTCATCCACTCCATCTTTAAATGTGAACAATATGTTTGAATCCCAGGTCAAAAATCAGCTCCTTTTTAAAAAAAAAAAAAAAAGTTTTTTTTATAAAGCAACAAAACTTAACTTGACTCTATATTGTATTAATTAGTTTGAACTTTTATTTAACAAGCAAAATGACACCTACAGGACATGGTTGCTTGATTTTGTTCACAAACCATAATGAACACCATCATCATCAAGCCACTTCAGTGCCAGCAAAGACAAGAGGAATCAAACCTGTAAATGCTTGCCAGTTACAGAAACACACACACAGAGTACCCCATTGGCAGGTACCTCTGTCTCAGTATCCATTTGCCTCTGCTGCAATGCCAGAAAACCAGAGGCCTCTCAGTTGTGTTTGAAGTGGAACAAGCATCCTCTAGCCTCATGCATGTCACAGATGGGGAACCCGAGCTTGGCATCGGTGGAGAGAAGGGACATCCCGGAAAGATCAGTTGCAGGAAACAGAAAAGAGTACAAAAGCATGGAATTGTAGACGGGAAAGGTGCATGGCATTCACACACAGAGGACCTTATTGTGATCTAAGATACTGAGGAAGGGGAACTGAGAAACAGCCAAGATCAGCATGAGCATCAGCATCACCTCCTCTGAGTCCTCTCTGCTTCGGTTTTCTTCCCAGAGTTTGAATTAGTTTGTTTATGATTGCCTTCTCAAATCCTTCTGAAACACTGTTTTCTCTTCTTTCTGTGATTTATTGCCATGTCATCTTCAGTTGTTTTCTGTCTAATCCCTCTTGGAAACTGCCAAATAAGTCTGCTTTGGACTTGAAGCACACTCTTTGATTTGATTGGATTTGGTACTGAGAACAACTTTGCATTTTCAGGACTTATTGACATAGAAAAACAGCTTAAATGTCATCTTGGAGAGATTAAGATTTTTCACCAGGACTTATGGATCAAAAGATTAATTGGTTAATAAGGGGGGAACAAAATCAGTGGACAAATTGATCAATCAATGAGAGCTTGTTGCCCTACATGGAGCCGTCTGAGCTTCACCTCTATGAAGAGATTTCATGACTTTTCATTTTTATTTCTTTTGTTCAGAATAAATCCAGTAATCTTGAGTGTATGTAACTCTCAACTATGGACCTATGATTAAATGTAGACACACTACACAACGCAGACACAACAGCCAGATAGTGGAAAGATCAGAGACTTGGTCCACACAGACGGCTCAGTGCAGGCAGTGCCGCTCACATGTCTGTTGGCGTCAGGGTCTGGAGAGGAGACATCAGGTAATTAAAAAGAAAGTTAGAGAAAGAACAGGAGAGGGGGGAGTGGGAGGGGAAGGACAGTAAGAGGCCAGAAGGGAGAAGGATAATGGACAGCCTCATGCAGCTTTGTCTGAAAACATAACTTGTCATTAGCGCAGCCATCAGCAACAGGCGTGTTAACGCCTGCGGGTTCCACTGCATGGAGCAGCTCAGGTCAGCTGGGCTTCACTCATTTCTTTCCTCTGGACGGCCACAGAGAATTGTCACCTGTGCATCAACGACGTGTCTGTGGCTTGGTTAACTACTGCACACGCTGGCGCAGGTTCTTGGTGTCAGAAGAAGATTTGTGTACATAATTTAGAAATCTGTTTTGGCCTGCAAAACTGTGTGGACCAATGTGCCAACTTTGTCCACAGATTATGGAGATCATGGATTTGTGCAACTTTACTTTTCTTTGCTGACCTGGGTAAGCTCTCTGGCACATATTTGTTATGTTTACTCAGTAAAGATGTTCAACCCTTCTGTATTGAGAGCTTCCAACAGACTCCGTACTCATACAAGGAAGTTTTACGTGGCCTCCGTGCCTGATCTCATCAGTGCAGATGTTTTAGACACCACCGCTTTGATTGATAACCCAGAGGAGCAGAGGAATATTGAGTATAGATGAGCCATATGATGCAATGGAAATAAAAACACAATCAGCTAAGGTAGATTTTTCTTTTATCGTTAACAGCAAGATAAAGTTTGCATTTGAACTTATTCAACTTTTTGATTGACAGGTTTGTGTTCCTGAATGCATTTCTCTGCATGTCCCTGAGTGCAGCAAGGCTGTGTGTATATGTGTGAATGTATGTATGTGCATGCTTGTCTGATGATTAAATATTAAATTGGAGCTGTCAGGTTCCCTCAGCAGGAACTTTGCCTCCAGGCATGTCCAAGTCAGGCTCCTGGCAAGGAAGAGAACAAAAATGAGGGGAAAAAGGTGGAACTGGTTCAATCAATTTGTGGCTTAGGATGTTTAAATACAGACAGTACGTTTACATGCACAGTTTAGTGTAGGTGAATTGATTTACTCATGCTAAATGATAAATGGTGATAGTGTCTACATTCAGCTTGTTAGCGGTATGCTTTTGAGGTTGACATATTGTGTCACACAGCGGAAGAGAAGAATGGCAAAATGAAAAAAAAAAGAAAAAATCTTGAACGGCAAATTGAAGCAATGGCAGATAGTGAACTGGACAGACTTACGGCTCTGTACATTTTGTAAAACTTGCACACTTTTAACTTTTTCTTCCATGTATCCACTTCTCCCAAAACTTGGGTCAAACTCCAGGATTGGGAGCTGTGGAGCATATGCAGAGCACGCAGGGGAGTTTTAGTTCAGCTGGACATTTACTTGCAGGGACTAGCCTGACTTCAGCTGCATGACCCGGGTGTGTTAGTCAGACTATGACAGGTTCACTTTAGTTTGTTTGTTGGACTAAGATTTTAACATACATTTTAAAACTACGCTCTCAGTTGGACTGTTGCAGTAATTTGGCTTTTTCTAATGTTATGTAGACACGCTGAGTGAGAGAGAGAAAACTTCACAGGGAAGGACACAAGTGACAAATTTCTGTCTCTCATCGCTCCAGTAGTCTGTCCAGTCAAGGAGTGAGCGTGAACGTGGAGGGGAGAGACACTGAGCTGTCATTATGGAAATGCAGTATGTTTTCGGTTTTTGTTTGTTTTCTGTTGTCATGGTAGCAAGCTAAGTTAGCCTGTGTCAGGTGCCTGTTGGTTTGACCCCTGTCTTTGAAGCCGACTATCGCTCGAAAAACACACCGAGGATCTTGGACGGTTCCTTTTCACACACCCACGCTGGCTTACATACATGCACAGGGACACAGGCACACACATACAGACACACGCTCACATCTCAGGCACTTAGTATAGTTGGGGACAGCTTGCATGAAATATTGAAATGAAAGTTGATTTGGGCTTGTCAGTTATCCTCTGTATCCCACTACTTATATCATATATGAAAGCAGCTATTTTAATCTTACAGAGAGATGTGAAAAGGGTGAGTTTTCAGGAGAAGTATACAAAGAACAATTTGTCCAAACTGAGAGACCAGCTTAAAGACCATGACTTAAAAGCAAAAAGGAAAACAAAATAAGAGTTAGCAGACAAAGCAAAAGTAAATAAAGCTCTTTTGTGCATGTTTTACAAGGTGTAAAAAGTGAGGTAAGATAAGACACAAAATCAAACAGTTGCACACAAGTTTATCACTGTACTCCCTCATCTTTAAGTCTTTAACAAAATGAAGCTAAAGTACTAAAATTCTGGGGTAAAAATAAATAAGTAAAACAAAAATTCACACAGGCACATTATTCATGTGGTGCCATCCGTTTGAACTGCGTGCTGTTAACTCAGTAAGTGAAGAAGTAGTGAAGTGGTCCGGCTCCCCCCTCTCTGCTCCAGCTGATTTGAAGTGAATGAGCCTCTCGTTCTGTAAGGCATGTAAATATTTCAGCAGTTCAGACGCCTGCGCTAAGTCCAGCCACAGCGCTGTGTCATTGACCATTAGTGCTAACCTGCTGCTTCTGCTCCTCTGTCCTTTCCTGCTTTTGTTTTCTCTCCTTATTTCCCTCCTTTCCCCCCCAGTTTTACTTCACATTCATGGTGTGCTGGGTGATATTATTACTATGAATAACCACAAATGAGTGTGTCAGGCAACATTTGGGGTCCTTTCAAACCTGACTGCTTGAATTCCAACAAACTCAAGCGTATTTGATCATTTGACTTGTGCTGATTAAAAATCTTATATTAGTGAATTGTAAAATTCATTTTCTATATCAGTAGCAGGAATACTGCCATAAATCAGCTGGTAACCACTGAAATTTGTATGCACTTCCACAATTTAGCAAACTTACACTCATTTTCCATCTTTTAACACTTTAACATCACGGCCCTAAGCAAAACCCTTTTTTTTTTTTTTTCGTACCTTGCTTCTATCTTTCTACAGAGAGAAATCTTTGACTCCAAAAGGAGTTCATGATGGATTTTAAACTGTGTTAGGGATTCTTTCTAAAGCCAGTGTCTTCCTCTTTTCATCTTCAGCTGTTGTAGAAAAAGTTTGTTTGGACAGAGTTTGCCTGCATTTCAGGGAATCCATCTTACCCTCTACGATAAACTGTTCACTGGGGCGCTCTTGGCAACACAAGTTCAAAACATGTTTAACACACTCTTGTGATCACCACCTATAGAAGTGTTCTTGTTGTGATACTTCCGATAATTGGAAAACCTAAACGGGTTAAAAACATCTGATTAGTCACCAGCCATAGATATAACATTTGATATTTATACATATTGAAAATTGATCTTCTTGTCGCCATTTAAAATAATTAAATCATTAACCTGATTTACTTACTTACTCATACAAAAAACTGGCACTACTATTAACCTTTTTAAACCAAAAAGACACTTGAAGAGCATGTCTTCCACCTTAGCAGATGCTGTTGTGATACATTGTCTTGCACTTGTTGTTGGACATCCAAAGATGGTTAGTCATTAAGAATAAGAAAGAAATAAACATTGGTAAGTTTTCATAGAACTTAATTGACTGTCTTTTATTCAAACACACATATCTTCACCTAAATTCACTCACATAATATGGAGCTTGGATCAATCAAAAGAACAGCCAGCTCACTCTGTCAACTCATGCACAGCGAGAGTCCAATCGATCCAGCGGCAGATCTTATTGGTGTACACTCTGTTTAAGCTGGAACACACACTCACACACACACAGACTACACAGACTTATACAAACTTTACTGCCCCATCCCACCCTGTCAGTAAATCATTTTGAACTAATAATTAACTGACATATAAACTTGTTGATGCTCAGTGTATGCACTCGCCATTCTGTGCTGTGTCTTGTACAGGTGTGTGTCACTTGTCCTCGCCGCTGTTTCTCTGATGTGAGGAAACACAGAAAGGTTTTTTGTTGCCGTTGATGCTGGTTTGTTGTCTCAGGCCTTTTATTTGCCCATCCTAACATTTATTCACACCAAATGGCTTGTTGGTTGGTTTTCACTTTATATTTCCTTTTTTTTTGCCCACTGTGGTATTAATTAATGCAAGTTTTCATTTGACATATTCTTCCCATATCTAATTTGAAAGTGAAATCCATCTATGACTGTCCTAAGCTAACAGTACTATCTGTACTGCTTGCATGCGTTTGTTCATTTGGGATCCCTCTGCTGCTTCAGTGTCAGTAATAGACACGTTGTGAAAGTGTTGCAGTTCTGACGAGAAAAGATGGAAAATATAACTGTAGTACATGACAACCATGACATTTCC
Organism: Zenarchopterus dispar; assembly: GCA_028564865.1. NCBI lineage: Eukaryota > Metazoa > Chordata > Actinopteri > Beloniformes > Zenarchopteridae > Zenarchopterus > Zenarchopterus dispar. Next base: position 8,611,242 of record JAOWBL010000002.1, read on the forward strand.
CCAATGGGGGAATGTCATGGTTGTCATTGGGGACTACTTTTTTGAACCACAGAGTTTGTCATTCACCTGTTACCATTGTTTTGTTTGTTTGTTTGTTGTTGTTGTTTTTTTTAGACCTAGAGGTGATGTGCATATAAGAGATCTGTCAGGGAAAAAGTGAACATTTTATTTATTTATATTTTTTCCTTATTTCCCAAAGTATTCCCCTTTAGACATGAAGTCTTTTTCTAGGGAGACCTAACTGAGAAAGCAGCCATACAATCATATTCAAATGTAAACATCTAACTGAAATATTACAATGAGCTTACACTATAGAGATTAAAGCTGCTTCTTTGGTATCAGACAGTAAACGCGTTTCTACTGTAAAGGCTGACAGTGTGACAGATAGTCCTGCAGTGACTGACTCATTTTTGATGCCATCCTTGAGTTACAAAGGTTGCTTTTGGGTCAAAGCAGTACAGGAAGCTTTTTCAGGTTTACAAAAAGTTTATTTTGTATGATTAAGTGGTGATAATCCTCCATATTTTCTGCAACACAAGACTTTTATAGTTTTGTTGCTTCCTCACAATCTTGCGTGTGCCACTCCCCTTGAAAGCCACCTGAAACAAAGCTGCTGCTGTTTGTGTTTGTTTCTGTAGGATGTTTGCCCTGTCAATGTTAATGTGAAGTCCAAGACCGTCTGGTGGGTCTTAGCTAATTAAAGCTGAATTATTGATAGACTAGCGTGTTATTCAGAGGGGACAATTAGATTATGCACAACATCACGAAAAGAGAAGGGTACAGAAAGAGATGGGGAGAAAGGGACAGTATGGACATCACCCCACATCCTTACCTCCTACAGACAATCACACTTCCATGCTTATATCATCATCTCAATGTTTCTGTCCTTGACTCCACAGTCTCTCCCTCTCTCCATTTTATCTTCATTCCTTCCATCTATCATCACATCTTTCATCACTCAGCTCGTTCCTTCCTCGGCTCCTCTTTCTCGCCTGTACCTGCTCCTTTCTCCTCTTCTCTGTGCCCCACCCATTAGACTTTCCTTTTCCCTGTTGCTATGACATTAGGTAGCTGTAGCAGTGTCAGGCCGGTCTTGAGGGATGGGAGTAAAGAGCTAAGTCTTGCTCTTTTCATTTAATTACCCCCTCCCTACAAGCCTCCACCCCTCTCAGCTCCCCTGTATATCACATTCTGCTTCCCTCCCATGCTTTCCGCTTTCATCCTTGTGCTTCTTTGTCTGTTCTTGAATCCTCTGCTTGACTCTACCTGTGTCCAACCATGCATCCTTTCCCTTTAAAAATCGCCTAGAGAAGAGGAGGTGGAGACGGGGGATGTAACATCACACCCACATCCTTCCTATGGAAGAGCGAGGGTCATATGGGAGTGTGCAGCGCTCCTCCCATTGGCCTCTTTCTTTTTTTATTCCCGTGATTTCATGTTAAAAAAAACTTTATTAATTGTAAACATGCAGCCATGTTTTGCTGTGCAGACATTCACATGCACACTGTGTTTCCTCAAAGTATTAGCATCTTGTTCTGTGTTCTGGCCTAGGCTTGACCTTGAATACAGCCGTGATGGCGAGGTTCCTCATTAGTGATAGACTGGAGGAAAAAGGGTAACGAGGGAGCAGCATTATTTTTAGGCACACAAATGAACACACACACACACACACACACACACACACACACACACACACACAGACGCCAATGTACTGCTTCGTATTAGTGCATGCATGCACCTGCTGACACCTGTGCTTATGCAAGATCTCCCATCTCACACACACAGACACACAAACAGTCTGTTTGAGTACTTCTCAGTCTCATGGCCCCCCACTCAGTTGTCTCGCCTCACCTTCTGTTTAGTGTTTTTGCTCTCCCACACACATTCTGCCTCTTCCCCTCGTCCCTGTCTTCATCTCTCTGTTCAGCCCACCAGACAGCCCTCCCAGACCTCGCTGTTCACTAAGTTCCTGTGGACCAGCCACAGTGTTGCCCTCTGGTGGAAGCCCCTCTGCACTTCAAATTGCACAATTCTTGAAAGTTTCATCGAAATTTGATCTCCAGTTTGTTGGGATGTGACTGTGATTCTATGTGTTTTATTTCACGCTTGTCTGATGTTTGAAAGACAAACAAACAAAAAATGTCATTACAGGTAACATTTGAGTGACATAGTTGACTTTACTGCCACCACAACTCAAATTATGTTAAGTTATTGGCCTAGTTGTGTTTCAAGTTTGGTTATTGAAGAGTCATTGAACACTGAAGGATTTTTTGAGCTGTCTTATGTATCCAGAACTAGCAGCAGAGGGAAACATAATAAAACACAGGAATATGTTTAGCTATGCCTCTATCTGATGGATGTATTTAGAATATTAGAACCCTGGATCCAAGGATGTCATGTCTTTTAAAAGTAAGATGCTCTGGGGCACACAGATGAAAAATAAGTTTTGCACTTGCTTCATGGAGTGCATGGATGTTCCACTTACCTTTGAGATATGGAGCATCCTAAAAGAGCTTTTACATATGTGTCTCTCTCAATCCAGCTGGAAGAGACCATGCATGGTTATCAACTATTATCTGTCTCGTTGAATACAGTTCTATCATTCTAGGTCATTCAGATGCTACTGGATCAAATTAAAAGGTTACAAAGAGTATGATGTTCCCCTGTGTGCAACATAGCTCTTTGTTGGTTCCTGTTAGTGCTGCTATTCTCTTTTCTCATGCAGTATGCCAGTGTGCATATTAAGTATGACCGAGAGACCTTGTTACAGCTAGAAGAACTGAGCGAAGGAGAACATTTTGACATAAATGTCCTCTGCTCCTTACTGGAGCTGAATCTCTACCCTGAAGCAATGCCAACCCACATCTGGGGGACCTTCTGGATCCTGGCGGGTGACTTGGAAGCAGGGTAGGTGGGGAGGAGCAGCACAGAGGCAACGCCAACTGGCTAACCCTACTGATCATCCTCTTCATCAGTGTAGAGTCTCCATCAAATACAGTGGGCAGTCTTTTCAGCAGGATGGTTACACAGAGGTACATCCAGGATTTCTTTGTTCTACGTTTCTATTAGACATGGTTCAGACCACGGCAGCAGGCTACACTGTTTACAAAGTCGACTGTGAAATTACGGAATGAGACAAAATCTGCGTAATACATCAAACAATCCTGGTGCACCGAGTTTGCTTACCTCTCAAACAGACCAGTAGATGATGCAGTGGCACGAGCACTTTACTACATATTGCAACATCTGGACAATCCCAGCACACATGCCTGACTCCTGTTCCTGGATTACAGCTCCACTTTTAATACAACCAGGCCGAAGAAGCTCACCGTGAAGCTGGAAACCTGGAACAGGTCACCTATAAATGACTTTCCTCCAGACAGACCGCAGATGTGGGGGATGAGGATGAAGTTTTCTCTGCTGAACTCACAGTGAGCACAAGAACCCTGCAGAGCTTCAGCCCTAAACTCTTTTCATTCCACTCAGGACAACAACGTAATCATAAAGATTACAGATGACGCAAGCATCTTTAGTCTTGTCAGAGGGGGGCATGATTCGCCGTAGTGGAATCTGGTGGATTAGATCATGGTCTATGGGGAGGACAACAATTGTGTGCTCAACACTGACTAAACTCAAGAGCTCATTCTGGATTTCAAGAGTTGAACCCCCTCTTGCAGCTGTTAAAAATCAGGGGGCTGTAGTGGATTGGACTGATAGACACCAGTTCTTTGACCTGCACATTTCAAAGAACCTCTGCTGGGTTAAAAACACTGCAACAACAGTGAAAAAAAGATCCCTGCAGAGAGCACTTCACCAGAGTGCTGAAGAAAGCTGGACTTAGTCTCTAACCCTTCATCCAAACATATGGGGGGCTTGTCAAAAGCATCCTCGCCACTGCCATGACAGTGCTGTATGTCAGCGCCACCCTGGCTGAAAGAATGTTGCTGCAGCAGGTCGTCAGAGCTGCAGAGGTGGTTGGCTCTAGCCCTCCTTCCATGGATACCATCTATATTCAGCACTGCAGAGGGAAACCACAGAGCATCCTCACAGACAAACAGCCCCCAGCTCATGCTCCGTTTCAGTGGGTGGACACAGTCTACAACCTGAGACGCCGCACCATCAGTGCCCAAAGGACTCGTCTCCACAAGAGCTTCTCTCCAGCCACTGACAGATTAGTGGCACTGGGCATTAAAGAGGGATCTACTTTATGGTCTATCTCTCCTAACATTCGATATAAAAGACAAGCTATAGTGATAATATGCAAGGGTGTACAATGCGGGTGACCATTTTTATGTATATTATTTTTATTCATGATGGATGGATGGATGGATTTTTATTCATATTTATAATGTATTTCTACTTTATTCTGTTATGTCAAAAGGAAAGTTCCTTTTCGCCTCATTATAGATGTGGAAAATGTACATCATGTGTTTTACCCAGAGCTGGTGTTAAAAGGATAAGGTGCACTTATCAAGCACTTGCCAAATGACAATGAGGTCCACATCCCAGCTTGGCTGTAGGACAAGTTTTTTTTCATCTGTTCTCATGTTGTGTAACCTGCAGAGTTTGCCATGTTTACACAAGCCCTCTTAACAGCCAACATCATCCACAAACCAGTCATTGTTTGAATTCTATCATTTTTGGCTAACATTAGCAACTCTGTGCTGCTGAAATTGAGAGACCATCTTTTAAGACCAGTATTTTTTTCACTCTTAACTATACTCCCGTGAAAAAAGAAAAACTTGTCAGGTGTAGCAACTGTAGCTAGTCATTGTGTTAGTGAATGGTCAGATCGTGTGTCATTTTGTTCACCAATCCAGGTGAACTGAAGAATAATGTTGAGGTAGTGATGTTGTTAGGCTGTTGCCCCACAACAGAAAGCTTCTAGGTTTGAACCTACTGGCAATTCAATATTTGCATGTTCTCCATGAGCCGGCATGGGGTTTTTGTAAGAGTCTGTAAGAATGCTGCTGGACTGAGAACAAAGAGCCTCTGTGGTTCTTTTGGCCTCTGTTCACAGACAAATTATTTTTCTTCTAAAAGCTCCACACATCAGCTTTCACAACATGTTGAGAGTATGTAATTGTCATAGTTTTGCTGTGGCATCAAAGAAAAGATCATTACGACCACCTTTTGGTTTGATTCAATCAATATGGTTATTAAAAATGGCTAAAATCATCCTTGTAATATTAGGCTTTTTTAGAGGACAGCTCTCACAGGGAACAGATGATCAATAAGAGGATATCAGGATCTTTTATTGAAATTCTTTCCAAGTTCAAAAACAGGAATTGATATTGTTGCTCAGAATGAGACCTGAGAAGACAGAAAAAAACCCCCACTCAGTTATGTTTTTTGCACATATTCTTTTTTTATTTTTATTTTTTTACTCTTAAAATATCTCAAACCTCTTTTTTTCATTGATTTCGATGAGTAGCATTTCTTAGAATGCCTTAATGACAAAATCACAAACAAAACATGATTTTGCTCTAAAGAATGTGAAATAACTGATACATATGATCTTAACAAAAATCAACAAGATGATAAATCCCTTACCTTTTGGAAAAATAAATGCATTTTATGGGGAAAAAGGAAATGCTGAATTGTGTTCAGATGTAACGTCTGTAATTTTGGATCTGGAAAAATCAAGGTTTACTGCACTTTTATTGCAAGTTAAAGTTGATCATTTGTGAACACCAACACTTCTCTGTTTTTCACCTCTTTTTCTTCTTTTGATCAGCATGAGGATGAACAATCCTCACAATGTTTCGACTTTGATTGCTCAGAGTCTAGAGTGAATGAAAGGTACCTTGTGGAAAGAGAAGAGTTTATATATATATTAGTGAAAATACAATATTTCCAATGTTCCTTTGATAAAGATATAATACAATGCAGCAAATAAATGAAAAATAGAAATCCAAACAGTCCAACCATATTAAGTTAATAATTTAAGTATTTAAGTCTAAAGAGAAGTGAGAGTAATTATCACCTGGTTGTTCTGTTTTGAATGTATGATATGTTTGTTTCTTTTTATTCCATAATTACAGCTTGTTTTAAAGAAAATGTAAAATTGTGTGTTAATTGCAAATATAATCATGAAGACGCTGCTTTAGGTGTATTTATTTGAGGTATAATGCCTTGGCTATTGACTAACAGCTATAAAATGGTGTTATGGTCAGACAGCCCTACCAAGCGTAAGAAAATCAGTGCACCGGAGTTTAAAATGGCAAAAGAACACGGCAGGCCTGATGCTTGGAAACACCAGTAGCTGTGCACAGACACATGCTGATTTTGTACAACAGTAGCACAACAGGGAGCTGCACACACTTTTACCCTCACACGTCGAATTCTTTACCAAATGCAGGAGGAAGTAAATCTGCTATTCGGCAGCGTTCAAACACACTGAACAGCACAGAGGACATTTTTAATGCCGTGTGCTTCCTCAGCGCTGCACGCTCAGTTAAAACAGGACTGCTTGATCTGAAATCAACAGGCTTGTCAGCCCTCTGTTGTGATGCCTCCTGGTCTCTGTAGATTTCTGCCGGTGTGAAATACTGCCTGTGTCGTACATGCACACGCACGCGCTTGGTTTTGCCTGCATGTGGGGTCAAAAAGGTGGAGAACAAGGTTGCAACTCCCACTTACAGCAAACATTTGATTGGCCCTCGGTGCTTCCCGACACAATCTGATTGGATGTGGGGTCCAGCAGTCAGACAGTGAGCAGGTAGGGGTGGGTCTTCACTCTGCTCTGTTGCTAGGTTACAGGTATACCGAATAGATGTGGAGATATGGAGATAGAGTAGAGATAAGATTGAGGAAGGGTGTGGATCAGTGTGTGCTAGCGTGCGGATGTGACACATACATCGTGTATGCCCTGTGCGCGCGCTTGTGAGTGATTTTCAGCATGAGGGAGGGAAATGGTAAATGGTCCATACTCATATTACCCCTCTTAACCTTGTTAAGGTTTTACAAACCCCTTTACAGTGTAATTCCTATCCACACATTCACACACATGCTCACACTGCATCTTTTATGTGATCTCCACTCTATATATGAAGGACTTTTCTCAACAAACAAACAAACACAAGTGACCTTATCGGGAGCAATGGGGAGTTCTGTGTCTTGGCCAGGAACGCTTAAACACCAGGAAGACAGAAACATGGGTGACGAGGCCAATCATCTTGTCCACTGACCCAGGGCAGTCCTACACGTGTCAGCTGGTTAGGACGGTGAAAAGATGAGTTACACAGTAGGCGAGAAACAGTGGACTGCCCACAAAGTAAAAGAAAAAGCTCAGTGGTTTATATGAAGTCATTTTCAAATGAACAATTATCATTTTTTTTCCATTTTAAACTAGTTATCCAAAGTTACTCCTCACTAAGCAACTGAAATGGAATAAGTAGAAAGAGCTCTTAAAATGTCTTTTCCTATAATTTTGTATAGTTTAAAACCACACAAATAAGCATTCGTCATTTTCCGCTGACCTCAGAGTTTGAAAGGTTTTAGTGTTGAACGCGTGGACAGATACCAGACCTGTGGTTGATTTATCATTCATTAAAGTGCTGTTGTATTAATTACAAGCTGCTCCGTACTGCGCTGCTCTGAGAACAGCTGCTCCGCCGCACTTTGATTGCAATCATAGAATTGTCAGTCGCCTCTAATCGTGGTCATTTGTCAATCTAGAAGACCACATAGTTGAACAGGAACGCACTGAAATAAATACAGTAACACACACACATACACACACACATGCAGTGATCGATGGAAGGGCTGGGCTGACATAAAAAGAGATTGATAAGAGCTTTGTGCATGTTTCTGTGTGGAAGAGTGCTGCCATAAGCTCAGGGAGGACAGGGAGTCCACAGAAACTACCGATCTGTAAAGATCAGTCTATCAAAATGTATCAAGTTCCTAACACAAAAAATGATTCAAATAAGCAAATAACAGAATCTGTGTATGTATTAATTAAACTGTTACTACCTATCATTTGCACATTTATAAGTGGAAGGTGCTGTGTAAATGCATAAGTAGTAATATCCTTATAATTACTTTATTTGATCTAATCCAGATCTTTACAATACACAGGATATAATTAGAATTTTCGAGGTGTAAATAAAGACTAAACCCTGAAGGCCTACAGTTACTAAGAGACCTGCCTTAAGTAACCTAGAATGTCCCAAGGTATGTGCTGAGCTTAAAGGCAGTAAATGCTAAATGGTCCACGCTTATGCTGTGGCATACCGGGAGAAATGTGTGGATTCAGTGTCTAGTCCAAGGACACTGACAACTGGCAGGGCTGGGGGTTAGTTGGAGGATAACCTATCCTACCCTAGCTACGGTGGTCAGCAGTTCCATCTCAGAACAAAATGTGAAAAAGTCATGGAAATTAATCTTTTGATTCACATCAACAGACACATATTCTATTTAATTTTACTTTTTCATTTTATTTTTTTGTGCTAATTGACAAAATAACTACATAGAAGTATGTATTGTTACACTGGGTGGTCGGAGGCGGGTGGGTGGGGGAGAAAAACACCAATGACGTCCAAGCAGAAGAAATGAGTTTGAATGCTGAACGTTTACAACCTCAGTCACATATTTATTTGACTTTTGTTTCTGCGCAGACAGCGTCATACCAGTTTCTCTCTTTTTTTCCACACAGCTTCATTTATATTTGTCATTATACACCCATTTTTGCATATTTGGGCCTGCAGCACATTCCACTAAAGATATCCTTCCCAGCAACTGAATGCTATCAAGTTAGTGAAAGAAAAAAAATAAAGTTGTTTTAAATAAGTAAAGTAAAGGCTGAGACTTTAAGAAGCAAAGATAAGCTGACGAACTCCATTTTGTCATCCAGTACCTTACATAATCATGAAAGCATTTTTAAAAGGCAAGGGTGAATTAAAGGTGAATTGTATGGGACTTTCATAGTTTGCTTTCTTCAGCACTTAATATTGTAGAACAGTTCAAGAAATCGTCAGGAATTTCAGTGATTAAAGAGAAAAAGACTAAGATGGACGCCTCTAATCTCTGGTCCATAAGATGGTTCTGCAGAAGCCTTTCGTTAACCTTATGTCAGCCTTGTCCTTGTCCTGAGGCGACATAAGCATCTCTGGTCTCTGGGATGGACCTTTACACAAAGGAAACGTGTCTTGTGATCAGACAAATCAGCATTCCAGATCTTCTTGGAAGAAACGGACACCGTTTGCACCCGACCAAAGACAAAAAGGTCTGTCCAGACTGTTATCAGCAAGTCCGAAGGCCGGGACCTTTCATGTTACGGAGTTTTAGCAGCACTCTTGGGAAAAATCATTTACCTTTCTGTGATGGCAGCAGTAATGCAGAAAAGTACAGTGACTATAAGTTTTACACTTTAGACCAACATACGCTGCTGTCTCACAGATGCACTTGCATTTTTCAATAAAACCATGAATGTAAAAAAAACAAAAAAAAACAAAACATGCAATCTAAGCACACCACTTTGAATAGCTGAGTAAGAGGAGAGCACGACGATATGACATTGACCATGTGGCAGGTTTGGAGGACTGAAACTATAAAACCTGAAACAGCTCATCACTCAGTCAAGATGCCATTTAAC
>JAOWBL010000002.1:8620939-8643321 GCA_028564865.1 Zenarchopterus dispar
TGACCATGTGGCAGGTTTGGAGGACTGAAACTATAAAACCTGAAACAGCTCATCACTCAGTCAAGATGCCATTTAACTGTTACCGTAACTGCCTTTACTGTTCTGGTTTTTTTTGTTTGTTTGTTTTTTTCTTTTGAATCTGTTGCAGTCCTGACATGCAAAAGATTATGTATACTTACAAATGAAATGAAGTTTAAACTTATTGGGTTCTGAAAATAAAAGTGAAAGGAAATCTAAGAATCACTGTGTTTGCATTTTTTCTTATTGTGCTCAGTGTGAATGCAACGTTTTCTCTGTTGTGAAACCACAAACTTTCCACCCAGCGGTTCATGATTGGATTAATATTTCCCATGAGGGTGTTCTGTTATGTGGCTTCTGACCCGCTGTTAAAGAAGAAAAAAAGACACAGATTCTGTTGAGGGATGGTGTGGATGCTGTAGGTAAAGGTTTGTATTTGCATATCTACCATAGTTGGTTACGTCTTTTGAGGCACAATAGCCACAACATGTTTTTTATTTTTGTTGTCATTGATCATTTTGATTTGATATTCAGAAGGAAATGACCAAAGTCAGACTGAACAGATAACCTTTTTGCAGTGGGAGGAAGCTGGTCCATGCATTTCACTGTAACCCCCGCGTGAGTTAGGTTCCTATAATCTTTTTCTTTGCACATCAGTCTTTAATTAACCTGTTAATACCTGAAGCACACTGGGAGACAGAGAGGCGTTAATTCTGATAACGGGAACATGTAAATATTTCCTTCGCTTGTCCTGACTCCTCCATGTTGGCCGGGCCAAGAACATTTGGCTGTCTGGGAAAGTTGTCAGACTCCCGGGAAGAAAAATGGACAGAGTGAGAGGAGCAATATTTTACAAGGATTGGGAGGATATTTGTTTTATTGCAGTGCTGTACAAATTACTGAGATGCTAATGATGCTATTAAATGTTTGCTTTTTTCATTTCAACTTCGAGCATTGTCATCCAAAACACTTCTCTCTTTTTCATAAACATTTTTAATTTAGCTCTGTTTCATATTAAAATTTTCTTGAAAACTCGTTTCTCCTTGTCGACACTTAAACTGAGTCTTTTTTTGTATCCATGTGTTTGTAATCCCATATTTCTTGTGCTGTAACTTCTGTGCTTACTCTGTCCATCTTTTTTTCCTTCCTCGCGGTGCTGATTTGCAGTCTCTGTTTGGAAAGAAAACAGAGGGAGGAAGCTTCTGTCCTTATGAATAATAAGAAATTTGGAGCCAGTGAGAGAGAGAAGGCTAGATCGGGATACGGCGACATCCCAGACTGTGTTTGTGCCAGACTGTCAGCATCTGTGTTTCTATCTGTCAATGTCCTTGCCCTCAACTAAAGATTCTGTCATCGTGATGTCACACTAACCTGGTTTGACGCAGTCATGCAGCTCCGAAGCCTCCGCCATCCAGAGTCTGTTTGACTTCTGTCTCTTTGCCTTTTTCTACAACATCTGGATCTATTTTCACCATAACATATTTAGACTGCTATTATGAGAGATTGAAGGGGTGCACAAAAGTAGGGGGGGAGTACGAAAGGAACTATAAGAAAATCATTATGAGATGCCATGAGAAGAAGTGGGAAAGGAGAGAATAATGCAGTGAGCACAGGAGATGCATATTGAATGGCAGCAAGGAGAGAAAGGAAATTAAGGAAGAGTAAATATTAACAGGAATATTAGAGCAGGCTGAGAAAACTAGCAGATGAAAGTGCACAATGGGAAGGGCAGGGTATCAGAACCACAAGAAAGAAGATCCTTCTGGAGATAAAAGATTAAAGGTTTGCAGCGTTGGCCACACAGAGGGCCTTTCCTGTTTACTCATGTCTTCCTTTCACTGCTGCATTTTTGCAATTCATCTTTTCTTCTTCTTTTAAGCGGTTGCAGATAGTTGATTTGTATTGGAAAGAGTGGAGAGTTAAAACCTGAAATGACCCAGTCTCTGCACGAGCGTGGATCTGAGAGCGAGTGTGTACTGTTTGGCGGACGCACGGTGATGAGAAATGTAGGTCAAAGATGTACACTTTGCAAATGAGGTGCACTAAGAGAACGAGAAGTAAAGGGTGATCAGGACAGGGCTGTCATGCACGTACATTTATGTTGCGTGGTCATGACGCATGCTTTCATTTTTTTTAGCTCTTTTTGTCTTGACTTATCATTTTTAAAGACCACTCTATGTAATGAGCTGAGAAGGGTGACAACAATGAGGCAGCATCACTAAATCCTCCCAGCAGTCCTGACAACTGGATTATATACCACACAGATACATGCAAGCACGCAATATTTCAGTCCGCAGCTTTTGTGTGTTTAACGGAGGACAGAAAAGAAAAGTAGCGCAAAAAGTTTGAAACACTACATTTGTGTTTCATGCAAACCATACATGCAATCATACATATTATAATACACTTGGGCGCCAAGAGCGTCTAGTGATGCAGATGTGAAAGCTTCTGCAGAACCACGCTCACACTACCAAAATGCCAAGCCTCGGTCCAGCAAGGCCAAGTGTGTTGGGCTTGATATAACGAAACTAAAGATGGCCAAATCAAGAGACATGGTTCATTTTGTTCAAGTTCTCTCAAAAGATTAGTTCAAATTCATTCACTGAGTCATTTAAATAGAATTTCTATGAAAAAAAGAGGATTAAAAGATACATTGCACAAATTAAGTACTTTAAATTTATCACTGGGTCTCTAAGTGCAAGATCCAGTGAGAAATATAAGTAAGGTGTGATTGGCTGGGAAAACCTGATCTGATACCCGATCTGTGCAGCTACTGTGAGCCAGGATGGGACGAAGGAACAGAACAGAAATAATGAGTCATGTTTTTAACTGAAATATGGTCTGACATTGCTACTCTTCTGGATCCTCTCAAAAATTTCTTCAAGTGAAATAGCAGAGTTAGAGTGTTTTAAAAAATGTCTTTATTTTTCTATATCTTGCTTCACTCACTGTTATATATAATGGTGTGCACAAAAATAACACATTTGCCTTTCAAATCTTTACACAAACCTCTCTACCTGAGTGTAAATTGCTACCGAAGCAATTAAATTAAGTCATATCAATATTTATGGTAATATGTGTTCCTAATCTCTCTGAAGTGTGTCTGATTTTTCGAATCAGCCTTACTATTGTGTGAGACTGATTCTGTTATGACTCAAAGAGGGAATGAATGGAGGGTTACGTGGTATGAGTGAGTCACTTTCAAAGCCATATTTGTGAGTGGATGTGTGTTTGTGAGACTACGCCTGCCCTGCCTGCCTGTGGATGCATGTGTACAAGTGTGTGTGAAGCAAGCCAGCAGCAGCAGGGTTATGAATCAGATCAAACACATTCAACAACACACAGTGATATCACATCAAACAAACACATGCACAATGTCGCACTGGACTGAAGGGAAGGGCTCTGACCGAGTGTGACTTTGATCCTCATCACAACATCCGCTCCTCCTCTCAAGCGTTGCTTTTCTGCTCCTCATCTGTCTCACATGCGCCTCTGGACACTTACGCCGGGCTCAAGTTACTCCTTTCAAATCTTCAAATAGAGCCGAGTGTGGTTTTGAATACAGAGAGTCCTCCAGATGTAACTGGACGCTCTGTGTTTAGGATCTAGATTTGGAGCGTACAGACGGGCTTCTGGTCGTAAAGGGCAGGGTTGCGGTCACAGTGGGTGTCTCTAGCTCCGTTTGTCATGAGAGTAATAATAAATCAAAACATTTGTTGAGTTTTGATCACAGTAAAATTGTTGTATTGTTTGAGAATGAGGCTTTGTGAATATCTGATGCAGGATGTGCAGATGTTTTCTTTCATCTGGATTATGAATAAAGATGATTGTTCCTCAAAAAGTACGAAGTGAAAAGGTTTGTTTTTTCCTGAATGAATGAATGAATGAACAAACAAATGAATATGTTAAATATTAGTCTGGCTTTTACTCTCAACAAGTTCACTGAGTACTCACTCGGGTTACTCACAAATGATTCTGGTAACAGAAACATGACTCTATGTGTTTATATTTCAAACGACAAAAACATTAAAAAAAATAATCATGAAATGTTTTCAAATAGAAGTGATGTAGAGGTTAAGGGTAAGTCAGTCCATGAAACAAAGTCTGGTCAGTCACAACATTAATACCGCTGACAAGTGAATGCAACATCATTGGGTTGCTGTTGAATTTAGGTGGAGCCTTCGATCACAGTGGCAGTGGCCTCCTCAGCTGGATTTATTGTCCTGATGTACTGAAATGACTGCTCATGGACAGCTTGAAGAATGGTAGTGACCCCTTCTTGAACCCTTATCTTGGTGTTTTTGTTAAATCAAACAGTGTAGTGACACTGTACTCACATCTTTGTTCAGTAATCTACCCAGGAAATGATTACGTGTCCCTGTTTTGCTTTTTACTTGTAAAAAGATTTCCCGGCCTTAAAATGTAAATCCCTCTTCTGTGAAGAAATACTTTTAGCAGAACCAACAACCAAAACACTTTAGTTCTTAAAGGTCTGTTTCATGCAATCCAGTCAAACTATGTTTAAAAGGTTATTTTCCTATTCAGCACTTAGTTGGATCAAAAATATATGACTGTTTGGGAGTGGGCTCATTTTGTGAGCATATCCCTGTGCGTGCCTCGAGAAAGGATGGTGGTGCCTCTCGGAGGCTTCCCATAGAAAAGGTTGGGAACCATTAGTCAGGATGTTCTTCCATGACTTTTTAAACCAGAATCAATACTTCCTGGGTATAAGTTAAAATGTGGTCATTTTACACTATTTTTCAACATAATCCCAAATCACAGGATCTGCACTTTTACTTTTGCAAACCAGAACATCCTTTTTTTCTGTAAAAATGCCTAAACTCCTTGCAGCACAGATTCAACGATGTCCTCGAAACACTCCCCAGATCTTGATTAACGTTGACATGATATCACAAACGGTGCAGATTTAACAACTACACATTGATGTGAAACCTCAGTTTCACCACATCCCAAAGGTCCTCGATTGAAATCTGAATACTGTGGAGTCCATTTGAGTCCAGTGACCTTATATCCCTGTTAAAAGGACAACAAAAAAGCATTTGGAGACATCCTGAGCTTGGAAGATGGTGTACCTAGTAAAACAAAAGGCTTTTGATTAAGATAACAGTGTAGACAGTGTCTGTGTGAGATTTGAGTGGTTCATGAGAGGAGGGAAGCTAATAAGCTAAATCTTAACATGTCAAATCTAATAAAACATCTTCAGACTCATCACCCAAAGGAGCACAATGAATTTACTGTAATAAGAGAACAGCAGCTAGCAAGGCAGCCGAGGGTATAGAAGTCCCTGAACAAGGAAGAGCAGTTAGACTGATGCTACTAAAAATACAGCAATTACAGAGGGAATGGCAAACATTCACAACAGCAGATGAGCAACCACCAGACAGAAAATATGAACTCCTAGGATTCTACAGGGGCTTAGTTTTACTGAAGAACCAATCCCAGCTATCACTCTGCTTTTGGACTGTTAATGTTTAAAATTTAAAAAAAAAAAAAAGACTCATTTTAATTTCAACACATCAGCCAACTGACATAATTTTTCTTAGTATTTTTTATATAATTATTGACCTTACTCTAAATGATATAATATTCAAAGGTGTTTAGATGAGTTCTGCATGTTAAAGATCATAGTTTTATGGCATATGTTTACATCCCTCCACCTTTTGTCCAGCTTCCTGTTTACATAAATGCAACAACAAACATGAGCTCGCTTGCTTTTTGATGCCGCATAACATAGAACAAAGTCTATCCCAAACAGGTGCTTTATTTCCTCTAGCATTTTATATGTTTTTTTACAGCTATCATCATCCTCAGACATTTAATATGTAGGCCATTTGTTGTTGCAAAATGTTACGAAAACTCCAATAAAACATTTGGATTAGGGTTAACCAAAGATAAACACAGAGTGTGGTGTTTATCTGGAATTCATTTTAGTGATGCAACTTTTATTGGAATATTCTACATTTTAATGGGAATATTGTTAAATTATAATATTAGGTTCAATTTAAGGTCACTGTTCAAATGATAGTTTCTTAAATAAAAGTAATGTCTTGATTGAGTACTGGAGGATTGTTTTCCAGGAAACTGCCACATAAATCCCACATGAATCCCAAACACAATTCAGTACTTTTCTCACTTCTGCTGGCCGCATATCTGAACATTTACCAGTTTCATAATCTATTAAATCTTGAACTAGTAAGGTATGCTTTCTTACCTTAATCCCTATTTTGTAACAACTAAACCTAAACTAAACTAAACTAAACTTAAGTATGTACACTGAGTTCAAACCAAATCCCTTTAAGTATCATCAGTTCAGTTACAGGGCAGCATGGTGGCTTGATGGTTGGGACTGTTGCCTCACAAGAGGGCTCCTGGTTCAAATTATGACCTCTCTTGAGTACGTGTGGTTCTTTCTCTTCATATATATATATATATATATATATATACGTATATATACATACATATATATATGTGTGTGTGTGTGTGTGTGTGTGTGTGTGTGCACAGCAGATCCCTGTGTCCTTAAATAACCACAGTGTTGGCTGGGCTTTCCTAGAATTATCAGACCTTTCAGTTTAAAATATGATATAAAGTCTGGTTGAAGAAAATAAGAAGAATTAAATAATTGATGGTGTGAAGGCTGTGAACAAGAACCACTAATTATGAAGGCATTGATACCACCCTGAAGGTAGGTTGACCAAAATGTAAATTGAATGGCTAGAAAAAAAAAATCTGTGGAATATTGAAAGAAAATGGCCTGACAAGATGGCTTTTTTGAATTTTTGTACATAGACATAATCCTGCTACTTCTCTTGCTGTTTTTTTTTTTGTTTTTTTTTTGTCGCTGAAGTAATTCAGAGTGATTTTTGCTTTGTATAAACCCCTTTTCAGTTTGTTCTTGTATAGTTAGACACCAGAGGACCATTTCTTGTCGAACAGAAACCATTTCTGACAAAACAAAGGTACTGAACGAGGGATTTTGGTCAGCCACAGAGGCTAGCAGAACAAAGACCAAGTCCAAATGTGATTTCATGGCAGTCTGTGGTCTTGGTTGATTTTTGTTTAGTACTATTTGGATTTTTCATGCCATCTCTTAATGACTGCATTAGTATTGCAACATCATCTTTGGTGGTGTACAGCCAATGATTGAAATTCCTCTCACTTGTTCTGGATGCAGTGTTTGGACAAGCGGTCTGTAAGCCTCTTGACTCGGACTCGGCCATTCCTGGTTCAAAAGAGAGAGAGGACACTGGCTCTCACTATGGAAATGTGCACAGATGCTTTGATGCTTTTATTGACATCAGTTTTTCAAAGGATGCGTCCAGTTCCCCTGCTTCCTCATAGTTTCCCTTTCTCTAACCCTCCATGCCCACTACGCTTGATCTGATCGATCCAGCCCCATCTCCCAGTCCCACATGTCATCTTTTTTCTTTGACATAGCTCTCCTCTCCTCGCTGCTTGGTATTCTGGAGTGAACGCATGCATCATCTCAGATCCGTCAGATCCGATCGTAATGCTGCACCATGGCTCTCAAATGTACTGGGATGAGAAGAGAAGGAATGAGAAAAAGAATAAATGGGGGTGGTGGGGGTACAGGTCAGTGGTTTGTCGGCATCCCTTGGGGACCAAAGCGTCAGAATAGCAGAGCGAATGAGACGAGAAGAAGAAAAGGGAGAAAATGACAAAGGCAGGAAAGCAGTATGTTAGTGTCCATTTCATCTCACATCCAGCACTCTGAAGCATTCAAGGAGTATATAAGTTCATATTTTCAGCTACTTCAGACTTCAGGAATCAATAAGTATGATGTATACCTATGTCTTCCAACTCTACATGTTTATTTTGGATATATTTAGGATCCCCAAACAGTGCTGCAGGTGACTGAATTGTTATGCATCCAGATACAGTTAATTAAATGGCTTGTGTTGTTCTCTCAGTTATGCTTCCTCAATGTTTAAAAAATTGAACAAAAACAACATTTCATTACATATATGTAAAATTACACATCACCATCAGAGGCATGGATCTACAGCATTACTATAGCGATAGTGAGTGTCTGCAGCTCGTTTAAACAGCGTTTCACCCGACTCAGCCCTTGGGCGCTCCAGTAGACAACTTGTAACCCACCACTGGCGGTTGCAAGTTTAAAACAAACACATACCTGATAATCAAATGCTGTTGTAGTTTACGATGAAACATCAAGTTTAATTGCTGGAAATTATTTGGATTTTACAAGAACAAAGGAACCTTGGACAAAAAAAAAATCTGCTGAACAACCGTAATGAGAACAAGCACAGTAGGGTTTACTCTGTGGGATGTCACAGTGAATTACTGGATGCTAATGTTGCTAACAAAGGCAAGAACAGTAAAATACATGACAAAGACACAGGTAGTGAATACTTTTTTCCAACACAACTTTTTCATAGTTCTACAAAGGTCAACGCTTATTTCAACATCTACTCCCCCAGTTTACTGTAAAAGGATTGCATTCTCACCGTGTGGTCGACATGGTACACATGTGCAAAACAAGAACAATATTTGTTCTTTGCTGTGGTATGAATGGGTTAAAATGCGTGAGCCCCTGGTCTTAGGCATGACTGGGAACACTTTTTTCTTTATTCATTGAATGGGGATCTATGACAAAGCTCATTTGGCTTTGCCCACATCTCAACCTGCCAACAAATAACACCAGCTGGAACTGTCTCCTCTATACTGTTTCTAATAAATGTAAAATGTTGTAGCTTAGTCTTACAAGGTTGACCTAAATAGTGATTTGCAAGAAGAGAAAAATCGATTGTGGAATACTGCATGCAGTACAAGTGTTAAAGTGGTTGTTTTTTTTCCCATCACCTTCAACAATATTATAGTGCTTTCGGTCGCAAAGCACCTGTATTTAACAGCGTGCAATGAATAAAAAACCCGAGCCAACATTCAGGCTCATTTGTACTAAATGGTTTTACTTGAGAATTTCATCCTGCTGCCTGCACCCGTCCTCACCTGTCTCTTCATTCTTGGTTCTATCTAAACAGCTAACAGGAGCTGCAGGACTTTCCGACCGGTTCTGACTGATATGGAGCTTCACATGTCAAAATATGTCCATTTTTCTTGGCTCTGAATCAAAAGGGGCTGAGACAGAATGCACTGATGATTTCCTCTGACAATGACCACTGAAACTGCATGCAACAGTTGGAGCAGACTGACTGTGGTCCTCATCCCGCCAGTCGGCTGTGGTCCGATATGTAACTCTCCTGACTGTTACTTTAACAATGACAGTCACTCGTCTCATTATTATTTTACATTTTTTTAGAAGTTATTAAAATGTATTAATCAATAGCTATTTGCTATAGATTATTGCTGTAGATGTGTTTTTTGTGGAATGTTTCAGTAAGTTCATGGTAGGTGAGGACATCCATGCCACTTATGTGTAAATGTTTTCCTTGTCTGGACCAAAGTCTAAAAGCCAGGCTCAGTGAGGGTTTGGGGTTGTATCAATGCCCTTGGACAAGGTTATTAACGCGAAATAACAGCTGAAAGCGCCATTGGTTAGTATCTTCAAAGCCAGTGTGCCTTCTGTGTGTTGTGAGTGGCAATGTCAACATTACAAAGTGGCAAAAGCCTTAATGTTCCACTTTCTTTTGGAATGTGGGCCTGAAATACAAACATTAATGTAAATCAACAAATTACATGAAGAAAAAAACCCAGTAAACATATTTGGTTAAAATTGTCTAAATTCCACATATTCTTTATCTGTAGCCTAACATCACACATAAAGGGGGTTGGTGTCAGCCGTCGGCTGTCCGGGCTTTGAGCAACTCTGTTTTACAACACATGCACAGCTATTCCTTGCACACATTCTTCGTTTTTACTTTGTTTAGCTTGATCATCTTCTCTTCTTTCCTCTGTCAGAGGAAAACATTGACAAGCAAATTCTGAACATATTGATATGTTCTGTTTTTGTCATTTGTTACTCTTTCTTTTGCTCTCTGTCTCTGAAAAGCTTCTCAATCCTCTGAGTGATCTCCCTCATGGCCTTGCTCTACAGCAGTGCGTTGCTTTGGTAATTACCGCTTGTCTTAAACAGACAGATGGAATAAGAGAGGGTGATGGGTAATTTTTTACCAGCACTTGTGCACTTGTTTTCCCCATGTATGTCCTGGAAACTTCTTTCCTTAGCTTCATTACCCCCCATCTCATCCTCCTCCCTCCCAGTGTCAAGCATTTCCTGATTTCCTGTGAGTTTGCATTTGTGCGCGACTGATGTGTGCTGTGAAAGCGTGTGTGAAAGGCAGACATGGGGAATTACCTGACAGGATGTGTTAGTGAGAACAGGAGTGGGACAGTCTCATCTCCTGCTTGTGTGTTGGCCATTATAGATGCCAGGTGTCACTCTGGACTTCTGCAGAGCCCCGGGAGGAATCACTGTTCTCCCTTTCCCTCTTTTTTTTTTTTTTTTTTTTAAACTCGGCATGCCCCAAAACACAGCAACTGGATCAAGCAAAGAGCTATTTTTTGCACGTATGCTGTTGACTGATGGGAGGAGAATACGAGTCAAAAAATGACATATGAGTGACTGACAAGTGTTACTGTGGTTCATGTCATCCAATTAATATTTCTCTTTCAGGCTGGAATGATCAGGACAGAGAAAGAGGAGTTTTTTATTGAGCCTTTGGAGAGGAGCAATGGAGTCATAGAAAAGGAAGAGGAAGGAGGAGGCGGCAGGACACATATCATCTATCGCTCTTCAGCTGTAAAGAAAGCTCCCATCAGCAGTGAAGCGGCGGACTACCACTCCAGAGGTCAGTCTGTGGTTCCCGTAGTGCTACTGTATCCTTCACTCTGATAGATCCTTCAGTCAAAGCTCGTCATGCACCTTCAGCACCACACTCTCCCTACACTCCTCAAATAAGCCACATGAGGACATTACTCCATACCAGCAGCTTTTGAGAAGAAATAAAATTGCAGTATGGATTTCATTGTCATTATCTTCCTACCAAATCCTGGCACACAAATAAATCTTATTAAATCTTATTAAATAAACAAATATGTTGTGCTCCCAGTTTCTTTTATGAAACTATGTTATTCAAAGACAGAGACAAATGCATATTCAAACCCAGCCTGCTGTAACTGGCACCAATTTTCCAGCAAGGAAAGTGTGATACATGGAGACACACATGTTGTCATGATCAGGTAACACCTTCAGTGTTTTCAACAGAATTGTGCACGGTCTTGGTTGCTTTGACAGTTGATAGCCGGTACTCAGACCTTTGGCTTTTCCTCATTTCTGCCTCTATTTTTTCACTCAGCTGAAATTCATATACTCAGAATTCCCAAAGGGGCAGTAGTTTAGCAAAAATAACAGAAAGCTAAAGCTTGACACAGCACGTCAGATCTTGGATTAGAGGAAGAAGGCAAATATGTATTCAAATAGGCTTAATACCCAAGGTGTGAATAATATCACACGAGCAAAATAATATTTTCATGGTAGAAATCCATATCTGTTGTGTTTTGAATTAATCTCAAAGCCTATTTATTTTCATACGAAATAAAGAAATATGAAATCCATCATCAATACAAAAAAACAAGTTTGGTGAACTTCAATATTATATTAAACATTCAAACATGTTTCAGTTTTTATTTAACCTCCTAAGACCTGACGTGTACGTATGTGGACATCACACATTTTGTTTTCTATGTCATAATACTTATTTTCTTAATTTGGGCCCAAAGCAACTAAAAAAATGCACAAGGTCTAATAATTCATTCACATCAGTTATTCATTCACATTAAATGTGGATATTTAATGTGAATGAATAACTGATGCTGTGTATGGCCCAACTCAAGACTTCTCAGAACTGGATGAAGGTGCCTCTTCCATCTGGAATCGAAATCCAATAAATTACCTAAAAACTGCTGCGGGCAAGGAAAACAGAACTATGTTTTCTTATTAAAGAATATAAAAAACTAAACCTCTAGGCTGGAGAAAAGGACAAATTGTGG
Source organism: Zenarchopterus dispar (assembly GCA_028564865.1). Lineage (NCBI taxonomy): Eukaryota > Metazoa > Chordata > Actinopteri > Beloniformes > Zenarchopteridae > Zenarchopterus > Zenarchopterus dispar. The sequence goes on from JAOWBL010000002.1 coordinate 8,632,970, forward strand.
GATCCTGACACCCAGCATTTCTATAAAGACAACAATTGTTTTATTATTTATCCTGCTTAAATGACAGTCTCATCGGGAATTGATCAAAACCTATGAATGTCAAAATGATTTTTTTTAAATCCCTCTTCATGAGGGCAGTGTTTGAGCAAGGTCACTAGAAGCCATGTTGGTCAAAACCCGAGGCGAACCTCATCTCTGGCGTAAGTCAAAGCTCTTTATAATGAGTGCATTGCAATAGATGAGATCTGTGTCTTCCTATTCTGAGCGGTTGACTTGAGAATATCTAATAATATACAGAGAGAGAGAGAGGGAGAGAGAGTTTCCATAGGAACACCCAGGGAGGACAGACTGCGTTAGAGTAACAGAGATCTGCTCCCACTGTTGCTGATACATGGCATCCACATACATACACACTTGATGCACGTGCACATACCAGGGGAGAGAAAGAAAAAAAACTTTACTGAAATATAAGCATATACAAAATATAACCACGTAGAGCTTACACAACTCCCTTGATCATACATTTACACTTCACAACACACACGCACACAAACAAACACACATTACATGTGCACAGACACATAAACACACTTTCAGTGCTTTTCACTGCTCCTCGTTGCCTTTGAATCTTTCTTTCTAATGAAGAGTGGGGTGCAGATCAATAGTGTAGGAAACAACAGGCCACTTTGTGTATGCTGGTGTGTGTGTGCGTGTGTCTGTGTGCATGCGTGTACGGCGTGGGCATGAGTTCTGTGGTCGTCTGGCTTGGAGTGCTGGGATTTTCAAGGCTAAGCAGACAGACAGGCAGACTGGCAGGCAGACAGACAGACAAGCAGGCATGGACTGCTCCCAGTAGCATTTCAGACAGATCTCTCTCCTTTTTTCTTTCTCTTGTTTTTTCCTTTTTCCTACAGCATTATGTAAACAAAAAGGTTTACCATTCAGTTGTTACATCAGATCCCTGTAATATCAGAGCCACACCGACATATAGGAAGCACCTTATAGTCCCTCCTGACTTCACACACGCTGCTCCATTTACCTCCATCTTTCGCTTGAAACTTTTATCCTTTTATTTCCTCTCTTATTCTTCTCATATTTCTCAGGGAATCGGCCCTCCTTGTAGTTCAATCAGGGACATTAGCAGATTAATTAATAATCAATCATTCATTTCTGAAGATGTTCTATGGCAGGCTTGTCTAATTCACAGCCTGTTATTGAATGTTGGATTCATTTCCTGGCTAAAGACAGAGGGAAGGAAGTTATATTTAGCAAGGTAATACAGGAGCTTTAGAAGAAGAGAAAGAGATAAAGAAGGAGCAAGATTGATTGGTTTCTTACACCAAGAGCTGAGGAGGTGTGAATCAATGTCCTAAGTGGAGAGAGCAAGCTTTATTATTAATGTGGCATATTCGTCAATTAATCACTGCAGCAATGGAAAGTGAAGGATTGCCATTTCTTTTCCGGGGCATACAGAGCTCAATCATTCAATCTGTCCTCGTCGCCCCCCCCCTCAACAATTTGATTTTATCCCCTTTGCTTTTGTCTGTAATTTTGATCAATGTCCTCCTGTTTGGCTAATTCTCCTCCATATTCACTTCGCTTTCTGTCCTTAAAAAATGTTCACCTGACTCTCCTCCATCCCGCTGGAAGGGCAGCGAGGGTGAAGTTTAAAGTTTGTCAATATGCCTCTCAGACAGATGGCAGAAGCTGCTAATATACATGTATATGTTAAGGTGATTAATTTCCTCAAAAAGGTTAAAGAGAGCTAAGAGTCTGAGAATCTCTCTAATGTACACAGCAATCTTTTCACGTGTGTTGAGTCTGGAACAAAGCAGACAAGTAAGCTTGCTGTTTTGCATGACTCACTTTGGTTCATGTATTCACGTGTGACATTTTTTGGGAAATAAGCCTGAGTGGCAGGCATAATTTAAATGAAATTCACAGGTCTGTTTCAACGATAGCACTTTCTCTGTCCTGCTGTGTTGCAAACTAGCAAATAAACTACCTGTGTGTGTTCCCAAAGACGTGCAGATCCAATCATGTCCAGGGCAACGGGAAACAAAATGTCATAACTTTTCAGCCATAAGGCTGTTTTCTAATATGCAGTATAATTTAGTGGCATGGCATTGTTAAAGTGCGTTTTGAATGCTTGCACCCAAAAGGCTATGGCACAAAACTGCAGTTGTTTGCAGCTCGCTTGTTTTCGTTGACATTTTCAAGCTCTGTATTGCTCTGTTAGAATCTCGGAGGAAAAGTGACTGCAATTAGCTGGTGGGTTGACACTGGGTGGAGGACCGAAACAGCTTCGCAGGGTCAGATGCATGTACACAAAGCCAGCGTTTGTTATAGGCCACATAGAAGAACAGCATAGAATAGTTTAACTGCTGAATGCTGTTTATCTGCTGTATGCTTTGTGTAGTGCTGAATTGTCCTTCGTAGTTGTTTTTTGTTTTTGTTGGTGAGTGTTTCATTGCACAGTGTCAGTACTTTGAGGCATCAGCTGAGGGGAACTTCAGTCTGCAGATTACTGTGCTGTTTAGACCACATGACGTGTTGTTTCTTAAGCTGAAGTCTTGAAGTCATTGTGATGTCCCCACTACGTGACTGATCGCCAAAAATGAGTCATACACTACACAATCTCACAGCAGCAACTCAGTCAGGGATTCAGAACATGTTTTACAACAAAAACAGATGTCAGAAGTGACATGGAAAATGATGCAAGGTTTTGGAGGAAGAAATGAAAGGTTGGAAGCTCAAACCATAACAGATCCTTTCCATCTTGCAACCTTCTTGGTTGTAGCTGAGATATGGAGTCACCGACAGCTTCAGATATTTAGCATGTTTGATATCTGTCTGTAGTCCGAGATGGTTGGCGATGTCTTGGCGAGCTTCTTTGGAGCTTTATAAACATTGAATGTTGACACAGTGAGCAGTGATTGCACTACAGTTTGCCTTCAATCAAAACTGGGCTTAAAATCTTGTAATGTGAAGGCAGCTTTAGAGGAGTTTGAGGGTCAGCTCGAGGTCAGTGTTGCCACTGTAGCTTAAAGACTGCCTTCCAGATCCAGAATAAAAGTATATCCCCTTGAGTCCCACATGCTCTTCATCTCTGGCTGCCTCATTCGCTTACGTCTTGACCCTCTCTGGCAATGTCTCTGCTGGTGTGACACGAGCAAAGCCATATAGTACAAGGGTTTTAAGAGCAGATTCATGACTATGCACTTAGAGACCATAAGCACACACGTCATAAATGGCCTGGGCTCATCTTCAGTGTGTAACAGAGGCCCCAGTAGACACTGGTAGGGCTTGTTGTGCTTCTTGATGGAAATCTTAAAATAGCCACCTTAAAATCCTTCAAAAGGTGACATTTTCTGTCAGTTGAGTCATGCACTAGACTTTAAGAGCTTGAATTCTATTTTTATGAAGCTAAGATCTTATATTTGTTGTTTTTGCCGTCATGCAAATGAACTAAGAGCCAAGCAGCTGCTACTGACAGTTTGGTCCCTACGACCTACTACTGGCAATAGGTTGGAGTTGATCCTGGTAAAAACACCCATATCTGCATCAAACGTTGTGATTCAGCCAGCAATAAAGGGGTTTTTAGTAAAGTGCAAATTTGCTGATTGAGGAGTGGATGGGTGTTGTCGTACTTTGTGAATCTTTTGTTAGTACCAAGCACTGTAGATGTTGAAAATAACTACGTTCTTAGCAATTTTGGAAAAATAATCTATTCATAACTGATTGATAGTTCACTGACCAAGTTTTGCGTGAAGCAGTGAGCCATAAATTCTGGTCACTCAGTTTCACTCAATCCTCGCGTCCTAACCAGTCAGCATTTAATCTGCTGATTGTAGAGTCTTCCAGAAGGATGTTACTTGTATGTCCTGCGCATATGTCTGTCTTTTTTTTTTTTAACCTTAGTGGTTCTCATAGTTTGTCACCTTTGTACAACTGGTGGAATTTGGGACTCAACAATATATGATTATAGTTTGGGTGTTACAAAATATTAATAGGAATTTCCTGTTATATCTGATAGATATTGCTCTACACAAAACAACAGTAGCAGTACATTACCGTTTGCATTATGTCTCGTGTATTTTATGTAACTAATAACTAGCAAAGCTATGTAAGGATATGGGTGTTTTATTGGGAGCCTACTTTGAATCAGTTGTAGGCATTTGTGTGTTCCTACAAATAAAAAACACCTGCATTACACATGTAGCCTGGCACACCTGAACAACAAACTTGTTCTCAGTAAAAATACCTTCACTTGTGTGCACAGAACACGCATGCACACACATACACATTCAGATACAGTTTATATCTGTGTGATTGGTCCAGGTGTGCCTCTGAGAGGAAATTACAGTCCTATGAGGGGAAGTATTTCAGCAACCAGCTGCTTCCTCTCCCCCTGCCCCTGTGGCCACTGGCTCTTCCCCTGGAGATCATGACTGCCTTATTACTGTACCACACTCAGCTTGTGTGCATGTGTGTGTTTGTATCTGCCTGTGTGTGCTTTTGCACAATGATGCACTCCCGCATTTGTGTGTGTTTCCCTGTGCGTCTGAGGGTTTTATCCTTTGTTTGTTTAACTCACAGCTGACTGACAGCATTTGTGTGTCTGCTGATGTGCTGGTGTGAGTGTGTGTTGGTCAGCGTGCCTGCACTGCATGTCCCTGTGCGTGTTCTCCCTTTGGCTTGTCTGACTCCTCACCTGCTAGTAAACTCCCAGCAGGCCTTCCATTGAGCTGTCAGTCAGCGTGTTACAGCACTGCCTTTAAACTGAACAGGTCTCCAGGGATAATAGCAGGGTGCGGCTGACCTCTGCTCCAGTCTGCAGACACCGATGCTGCACTGACCCACATGCAGCATGTGTGTGTTTCTGTGGGAGGCAAGATGGGGAGGGATCTGTCTAAGACAAAGACAGTGAGCAGGGAGAGGGGGAGTTGGAGGAAAAGGAAAGCCTCAGAAGATGAAGGACTACAGAGTTATTACTGCCTCAGTGATTGAGAGAGTGTCACTATAATCATGCTGATCATGGTTCTCTGACGAGATTAGCACCTCTGTGTTGCCTCTGATATAGTTTTCGTATTTTCAGAATGTGGGCCTTGATGTTTATATGCTGTTACACACTGTAGCTCAGTATTGCATTTCACTTTGTCACTATATTTTGTGCAAAATAACGCACATTTTACTGTGAAAATCTCTGCTCATCATGCAGCAAACCTGTATGATCAGTGCAAACACATATGCATGTTTTGAGCCACTTTTACAGAAGACAGTTTGTTGTGACCATTTGTAGTAAAGAATAGAACATTTGGACTGACAAAAGTATTTGTTAATGGAAATGTCTTTATTTAAAAAAAAAGGCAAATAGACAAACATCACTAGTGTTTAACGGCATGACTTGAACCCAGTTAAAGCCCTTTGGGGTATTTGAAGTGAAAAGAACCCCAATTCCTCCAGCAAAAGGAAAAGAAAAGAAAAACATGGGTCCCTGAAGAATGATAAAATATGTCTCCACACACTTGTGCAGCACAGGTGGCTTCACGAAGTTGGATAATATTTAGAAAGAAAAGAAAAGTTAAAGTTGTGCAGTTTTGAATTGTTAACCATATGTGCAATATTGCACAGAAGTCTAGTTACTTTTGTATACTGTAATTTCTTAATGATTTATTTGATTTGTTTTATTTATATATGAATATGTATGCTGAGATGGACTGGTGACCTGTCCAGGTGTACCCCTGCCTCTTGCCTGTAATGAGCTGGGATAGGCTTTAGCGTCCCCTGTGACTCTGTGCAGGAACTAATGGGTACAGAAAATAGATAGATAGATAAATAGATGTATATGTATGTACATGTGTATAATATCTCACATACATACATATATATGTATATGTGTATAATATTGTTTTAATTCTGCCCACATTTTCTACTATTAATTTTTTTTATTTGTCATATGTGCGTGTGTGTGTATTATATATATTTACAATGTTCATTGATCTACTTAATTACTATTATATCCTAATTTTAAAATGTACCTGCTATTTTTTAATAACTCAATCAGGGTTTTTCTCTCTGTGTATATTGGTTCTCTTTCATCAGTGTTTTCTCAAAAAACTGAGGATAGGGTTATCTCCCTTCTTGCTCTATATTTTATTATTATTGGTATGTGTCTACATGTGTTTTTTATGTGCACGATCATGACAATGCATAGTGGTGGTTGGAGCTTTTTTAATTGTATTATTTTTATTTTTTATTTTCTGTGCTTTTTTAGTTATGTCAACACTCTGTGTTGCACAAGTTGTATTAAAAGAGCTATTCATGATTTGATTTTCTAGTTTTGTTTATGACTCAAAAGTACTTTTACGATACAAACCAAATCCATCCAAACATTCAAACAACACTCTCTCTACACAGCACTAAACACCTGTGGGGAAATGTGGGGTTCATAGTCTTGCCCAAGGACACTTCAACATATCTGCGATGAGATCAGGAACTGCAGCACCAACTTTTTAATTAGGACATGGCTACTCGATTAATTTTGGATGACTTCTTGATTTGTACTGAAGTTTTCAAATGTGGAGCAAACAAAATCATTCAGACCCCTTTACTAGAAAAGAGCTTTTAAAAAGCCGTCCCCTGCAGTGATCGCAATGCATGTAAGGCTTTAATAACAAGTTAGAGAGGTATAGATTAGTATTGCATATTCACAAAGTATAGATTTTGAATGACATTAAAGAATGTAATCAGCACTATGAGAAAAATTATATAGCAGTTGTAGGTTTTACACTCTTTAAGAGATGGAAAGTACAGTATGAACATTATTGTTTTTCACGAAACATTTCAATGGATTTTTAAGAAACACTGTATAAGCATACATGTTGTGCCTGGGCAGTGGATGTCCAATAGTATATGATGTATAAGAAAATATTTATTTTTAAGCCTGCAGGTTTAAATGTGGGGTTTGCAGAAGGCATCAGGTATTGTGAGACTTCATCTCTGTGTCACGTAGCTCCCTGGAGGCGGCCGGTGTTGTGTCTTTGGATCTGTTATGCAACCCGCCAACCTAAGGGACAGAGCCCAGGGAAGATGAGATGGTGTGTGACTTCCGTCCTCCCACTACTGTCACAGCACCACAGACACACACATTCACATGTGCAAACACACACACACACACACACACACACACACACACACACACAGTGTTCAACAAGAGTTTAACAAAATATGTCCAATAAGATCTGCATATTCAAGCAAAAAGATAAATAAATAACTGTGTGTGAGTCAATTTAAAATCTTTTTTTATTGCCTCACAGATGAATAGGGGGAAGAGGGTACTGATTATGGATGACCTAACAATTTACTCACACAGTATACCACAACCAGGTTTGTGTTAAATATTAACTGTCTACTACATATCATCCCAGATGTGGGCTTGTTTGGGAAATGTGTAGAAATAAAGGCAGCATTATCAATCAGGCATACACTCATTGCCCGTCAACAATACAAAGTTATACATAGAGTTATATGCTGAAAAACTGTAGAGTCATGGGTTGTACTTAGTTTTGTCCTAGTTTTTGTTTAGGAGATAAAGAAGGATAAAGTGTAATTTTTCACTTCGTATCACCTGTATGATCCAGCAAGAGCGTGCGACGTCAAACAAGATAGTCTACAAATGCATGACCAAAACAAACGTAGCCCGAATGCATATTTGAGTGCAGTTCAAGTTAATGCATGTGACTGAAGTAAGGTAGCACACATATGCAATACTGAAGGAGTGTGGTTCACATGAATGACACCAAACTAGAAGGGTTCACACACGCGTGACCGAGCGCCCCCTTACACTCGTGTGTGAAACATACTTAATCTCTCCCAGTCAGGAGACGAGCATGACAGCAAACAAGTTATTAATGTGTGTGAGACCAACCGAGGAGTGTGCAGGTGGAAATGAACTTGTATGACAGTAAAAAATATATTTTCTAAGAACAAATGTGATGGGGAAGGAGCTTATTTGCCGTCTTTTCACTCAGTTTAAAGCGTCCCTCACAGCTGAGGTCTATGGATGCTGTCATTCTCCTAAGTCATGGTGACCAGTGAGTGAGTGAGAGCACTGCAGACGGCTGTTTGCAAAGTAGAGAAAAAAGTCTGGATACGGAAATTGAAAAGCAAATGTCTACTTAAAGAAATATCCAGATATCAGAGGCTTTGGATCCAGCCCTGCCGGATTTACTGAGCCTCAGATGTAAAATATATATGCAGCTTCTCTCGTTCTTATGTGGATTTTACTTTACATTACTGCATTCCTGTATTTCTTTCAGCCATCGACATTTCATAGTAGTCATGGTTTTTGGTTTGGTTAGTTCTTGTTTTATTTTGAAAGTGTTTAAGTTCCAATTTGACTTCCTTGTCTCTGTCAATTCAGACTTTTTTTTCACCATAGACTGTAAAAATAATAGCCAAAGCCTCAAGTCTGCGACCCAGTGGTTCTGAAGAGTGGTTTTGAAGCCTCTTTTCTTTGTACTGAGTGCAGTCATATTGCCTGGGAAGCCAAGAGGAACAGGCCCACTGTATGTCAATCAAAGTTAGCTGTGGCTACCAGCTCCTTCAGCTGATCCCTGCTGAAATAGACACTTGCAGAGGAATATCCTGTTTCACATGTTGACTTGATGGTGAAATCAAAGACTATTGTTGTGTTTAGCTGATGCTGGGTAGTACAAACAGCTGATTGCTTCATTTACATTACAGATGAGAGAGTGGGAGGGGCTACGACTGTCAATAGTCACAGTAGAAATACATTTTATACTTTATGTAAACTTTAGCAATGTGCAAAAAAAAATGAAAAGACACGAGAAACTGCATCTTTACTACCACACAAAAATATTTGAGGAAAAGTTTCTTTAGGCACTGCTCTCTGAAGATAAAACACTTTCCTACAAAGTTATTCTAGCAGCTGCACATATTTTAAAGTTCATGAGTTGTACTCACAGTGCAAAGCATGCTTGTCGCCAAAATCACAAAACATACATTTCATCATTTAAAATGTAACATTTTACACCAACGCTTTCACCCAAAGACTCAAACAGCTGAAACCGCTTTTTAATATTCACATTTTCATCATCTGAAGTTCAGCCATGGATAATTTGTGCTGATCTCTGTTTTAAGCTCAGTCTTATTAAACGTAAGCCTTTGAGGTGGTTCAGGTTGACATAGACCAAACATGGCTGGCTCCAGGTTTGGTTAACCACTGATGGAATATAACCCTCAAAAATAATGTCTTTCCAGCAGGCTCTTATCTCATCTGAGGCTGGGGTTGATGGGAACTGCTCTGTGCAGCTGACAAAAGTACTTTAAGGGCAAATCGCTCTCTTCTGCTTCTAGTGAGAGTGAGAAGTGAAATTTGACCAAATAACACATTTTTGTCTCACTCAGTGTGATAATATTACACATTTACGCTGTCATTACTAATGCAAAGTCCAGTGTCTTATTTTATTTATCTTTGATGTAAAATTATTTTGTTTGTATAAAATGTTCACTATTTCCACTTAATGAGAACATTTTTACTGTAACTTTGTAAGTAAGGATGGAGCTGAAATCATTTTAAGTCCAACATTTAAGCTGTTAATAAGTTCAGTCCATTTTGATGAAGGTGTCCACAGTTTAACTCTGAATTTCACCCCTTACAAAGGCCGTTCAAATAATTATTTAAACTCCTGTTTGACTGACGTAAAATAACACATTGCTTTCCGTAATCACACGACACAATATGTTTGTAATTGAAATTTTCACTCCATGTGTGTTGTTGTTAGTGTGCAGAGTGTGTGGCTCATTGCTGCTGTCTGATTAGTGGAGTGATGTGTGGTGGTGGGAGTTCGTTAGGCTTCAGTTCATTTGCCGCTGCACCCCCTCGGGACTTTAATTGAATAAACCCAGCTCTGTGTCTCATTATTAGACAAAGGCTAAAATGTGAGTCATAAGCGTCATGGAAAGATGCACACATTTAGGGCTCAACCCAACTATGCAGGTTGTGGATGGATTTTACATGATGGTGCTTTTCTGTGGCTCCCTTTTAGTCCGAGTGGGAATGGGGCTCTCATCACAGTGTTTTTGCTTACACTGAGATGGCACATATGTCTTGTTGCATTTGAGTGATATTTTCACATTTTGCCTAAATAGGAGCAGATTTTCTTCAGAGAGAGAGACCAGAAAATTAAGGCCTTCAGATAGCTTTGTGAGGTGGCGGAGAGTGGAATAAGTTCCCTTGTGTGTGTGTGTGTGTGTGTGTGTGCACGCTTGCGTGTGCAGCATCTGATGAACTAGGATAACGTCCAGTAAAATCCATACAGGTTGTG
>JAOWBL010000002.1:8661959-8677840 GCA_028564865.1 Zenarchopterus dispar
AGTGTGATTGTCATGTCATATCACACCAGTGTCAATTGATTTAAAAAAAAGAAGATTCTTCTCTTTTGCAGCAGTACTGCACTTTGAAGCATGACAACACCACGGTGCTGATTTACTCACGTGTATTTTTGCATCGTATGAGTCCTTGGTTTGCAGTGGATTGATAATCTGTGTCTCTGTCAGTAACTTGCGTTAGAAAATTTAAAAACCAGCTGACTTAACAGGCTGCTAAAGATGCTGCCAAATGACACAAGTGATTAAATTAAAAATATGCACTTTAATGTAGAGCTTCAGGATGAAACGACAGTGTTTAATCTTTACATATTCTAATAAAAGCAATAATGTATCATTCATTAAGCAGCAATTTCCTTTCGCCTAGTAAAGCTGTTCCCTCATGAATCTTATCCTAATAAAAGAATTGGATTTGTTTCATATTTTGTTCACTATCTTGAGATCTTGGCACCAAACAACCAATGTTCTGGCTAATAATTAGTGCAATCAAGTGTGTATTCAGTAGTCATTTGTTCACTAGAACCCAATTCCCTTTATTTCTTTCCTTTGCACATCACGTTTACTCTTCTGTATGTTTATCTTTTTTTCTTTCACGTTGTCTCCAGTGGTTCTTGATTGAACAGCCTCTTCCACTTCCTCCATTCTTAGAGTACTCGGGGTGACAGCTGTTGGGCCGGTGAACCTGTCGTAATAACTGGAGAGCTGTGTGGCTCAGGTGGTGGCTGCTCCCTAGAGTACCTCACCCCCAGGAAACGACAAGACAGGACACTGCCTCTAGCTGTGGGTGAGGGAGGGGGAAATGAGGGTCTGAGTGACGTGGACAAGAACAAGGGGTAAAACAAGAGTTTTATTTTTAGTCTGTGCCATATTTCTTTTTACATAAGATCTCATGACATACATGAAATAGTGAATTCATGGCTGTGCATCTGTCCACAATTACCAATGTGCACATTTTCAAATTTTAAATTCTCTTTTAATCCTTATTCTAAGAAGACTTTAAAAAGGAATTATAAAGGTTTGAGTAATTTTTTTTTTTTTTAGTGTTAGCAAAATGTATATGATTTTTTTGGATTATTTAACTATCCACCCATTTTTCTCTGCTTCTGTGGGTTTTGTTAGAGCGGACGTCCACAGATCTTATTCTCTTAGCCAGTTCTCCTAGCTCTACCAGAGGGAAAACAAGGTGTTCCCAAGCCATTTCCAAAACATCTGATCTAGAAGGTCAAATACCTCCTGCAGTAATACTGACTAGATTCTCAAACCACTTTTTTGGCTCCTTCCACTGGGAAAGAGCAGTGAGTCTACTCTGAGCCACTTCAAGATGGCTGACCTCTTCAAGTTCAGTCATCCAGTTAACAGCTTGCACTGTATTTGTTCACCATCCAGAGTTCATGTTCATAGGGGGAGCCTTGGAATATGGCTTGGTTGGGAAGCTGAGAGCTTTGTCTTTTTGCTCAGGTCTCTTTTCACCATAGTGAATCTGTACAGTGCATATCTGCCTGTATGTTTTCTGCTCCATTCAGTCCTCACTCTTGAACAAGATGACTGAAAACATGGCCTCAGACTTAGAGGTGCAGATATTCACTCAAGGTGCTTCAGACTCAGCTGCAAACTTCTCCAGTAGACGCTGGGGATGTCTGCTCAAAGGAGCCAACTGGAACACGTCATCTGAAAAGGGCAATATACAGTCTTAAGCCATCTGAATTGGAAACTCTCCGCTACCTGCCTAAAAAATGTTGTCTATGAAGGTTATTAACAAGATGGTTGATTAAGGACATCCCCAGCAGAGTTGGGTGTCAACAGAACATGGGGTGACTTACAAATGTCAAGCCCGACCAAGGTTCGAGACCCCATAATCCCAAACATCTTCCACAGGACACCACGAGGGGTACAGTTGGAAGACTTCCACAAAGCACAAGAAAACAGGCCGTGCAGTAACAACATGAGAGTAAAGAGCTCATCCAGGTTTCTAGAACCAGGATGAAGAGTGCTTCAGTCCTCCAGAAACAATCTTCAACTCCTAGGGCCTTCTCTCTAGCACCCTGGCATAGATTTTCGAAGAGAATCGTAGTTAGGACACACACACACACACATTATATTATATATATATATATATATATATATATTCTATATACACATTATATATTCTATATATATTCTATATATGTTATATATATATATATATATATATATATATATTCTATATACACATTATATATTCTATATACACATTATATATTCTATATATGTTATATATATATATATATATGTTATATATATATATATGTATATGCATTTTCATCTTGCAGTAGATATTTTCATAAGACACATTATTGTGAGGTGTGTGTCTTTCACCAGTCCTCCTTGACAGTCTTATCTTATTTTTTCACTTCTAAGTTTGTAACTTAGAAAAAGCTTGTTACAGCATTTAATTTTGATTTTTTTTTCCAACTGAAACAAAAGAAGATGAGAGAAGAAAATTAAGTGATCCATTTTATCAAGTCCTAACACAGTAGAGAAAGACTTTAGATCAGATTTTGAAGATGGGTCATCCCGAAACGTTTTATTTCTTCATTTGCTTGCTGTGTCTTCTCTGTTGTTGTCTCGTAACCACAGAGAAGGGTCTACCAACTTTTCAGCTTCTCTTAGTTCTGCTAAGATTTTTTTCAGTTTTTTTTTTTTTTAGATTTATTATTATTAATGCTTTCACTTTTATTCTTACATTGTGCACTACTTGCCACAAAACTTGACGCTGTGGAAGAAAAACAACTTTAGATCCTTGCTATTGAATGTAGTTGGAACTGAATAAATACTTGATTCATGTCTCTTTTTTTTCCAAATTAATGCTGCTGCTTCTGCTAGATGTGTGTACAGAAGTGTCTGTTTTTTGACAAGTTTTTTTTTCATGTTATTAAGGTGATAATGTTGTGTTTAGTTGATGCTGAACTGCTCCCAAGTGGCGAAAGAGATATTAATGATTGTAATCTGTAAGTATCACAAAAACACCTTCTCAGTCCTTCTTATTTGCACACAGTAATAACTCTGGTTACATGTAAAAAATATTGCCTTAAAATTCATATTTTACTGCTTACATACAAATCAAAATGTCAAAAACCATAAAACAAGTCAAAACTGGGCAAAAAGAATTACCAAGCCCAAAGTTGTGTGATTTTTCCAAACATAACCCAGTAGATGTCCATTATGTTTTAGGCAGGAAGATTTTTTTAAGAGCTTGTTTCAAAGCATTTTTAGAAAACTGAGTAAATATAGAAGTGGGTAAATGATGGATATTAGAGACTGGGGTGACAGGAGAGGTTGTGAGGTTGGAAGAGAGGTGGCCAGGGGCCCACAAAGCCTTCCAACCAGCAGGAGGCTGTCTCCACTGAGATTTATTGCTACTCTCTAATCTGGACCTTGTGCCTCACTGTCAGCCTTTCTGTCTTTGCCTACCTATTAATGCACACACTGTTTCCCACTAAAACAGCAGGTTTTTGGGACGTAGTGAAGTAGCCAAGGCAGTAAGAAGAGATGTAGACGTACGACTGGTCTTGTTCTCAGATCCTGTCATATCCATACTGGTGCTCTTCGATGCTTATTTTTTCTGCCCTGTCATTATTGGAGACGTTCCCCTCCTCTTAGATTTCATAACAGACCTTTACAAATGTCCCGAGACTGATATGAACTGACACCGAGAAGGACAGGTGGACAGGCCAGTTTCAGACAGCGACACCAGCAGTAAGCCTTATATCAGCCTGGCTTTACTGTCTTATTGAACACTAAGGCTCTTCAGTTTGCACTGAGCTTCTCAGATCCAACCACAGAGCGAGGAGGAAGAGTTGGAGGAACAGACTAATCTCTGCCAGCATCATTCCCTCTGTGGACAGTGATGATTTGATTACCGCATTTTGAGAAATGTTTGCCATTGTTGGTCTTAATTAGTGGCATTTATGCAGCTTGTGAGAAATTCTCTCATTTCAGAACGACGGAAGAGCCTTTTGAATACGGTGGCATTGTTTTATGAATGTGTAGGTAGCCGCACACGTTGCAGACTTTATGAAGGAATGGCTCAGCTTGGCTAATGAAACTGTGGTGCAGCAGGTCACAGGGGGAATCGATGTGCACCACATCACCTCCCCAGCAGCCGGCAGCCCTGTGGGCTTCTGACAGACAGACAGTTATGTAAGAAGGGAAAGCGAAAGGTTGCCTTGTCTCCTGAACCATTAGAAATCCGCACAGACACACCGAGCAGCGGTTCAGATAGGTGGCCCGCTCACCTGCTGGTTATAAAAGCTACTTCATGCAGTAATAAAAATGGTCTTCTACTCCACTTCAGAGAACATGGATCCAATGAAAGAACCTCGGTCTTATGAATATTTGGATGTGAAAATCACATCCAAGGTTCGACCACTCAAAACATCTCATCAGCATTATAGAAATTCCCGATAGAAAATAAACAGGCCTAACCTAAAGCTGTTATTAATTAATAGGCCAAGTTCAGTGCTTGATGTATGAATAATTATTATGCTCTTTAGGGAGCTGTCCATGTAAAATTAGACTGCTGATTGCCAACCTAAATAATTAACAACCTTGTGATTATGGCGACTGCAGTTCACTATGTGATCCACAGTCTGTAGCCTTTACAGCCGTCTTATGGCAGCTTACAAATGAGCGTTCATTATCTGGACATTATTGTTGGACAGCATGGTTCGTTGCTACCTGCCCGGCTGATAGGGGCCGCATTAACAAGCTTCTGTCCAAGCTTCTCATCGCCTTGACAACCCATAAATCTGTCACTTCGAAGACAAAATGTTCAGCTGTGTAACAGAGACTTGTGTGTGTGTGTGTGTGTTTACCTGAAATGCAGCCTTGAGCTCACTAAGCCACTAATGAGTTGACCATCGACTCTCCACTTATCAGTAAATAGTGAAAAGATAAAAATACTGAAAGAGATTCGAATCATTCGTTGTAGGAAAATTATGTGTGAATTAAATGAGTTTGCCACAGATTTTCATTTTGTTTTTTCATATTCTAAACTGAAATAAATTAGCACTCCTGTGAAATGACTCAAACAGCTCTATAATCCACAGAGCAGATAGTTTATCAAGGTTCTTTAAACTATGACTTGATAGATTAGTGAGACTGCTTTGACATACTTAATCTTGTATAAATTACCAGCATTAAAAACTTTACTTTCTAGCTGTACTTTCTAAGACTGTTTTTGCTCTAAAGTCATGCAAGGCTTTACAATAAACATTTTTATCAGATTAATACAGATTAATAACAATAGTCAGAGCTATGAAGACAGAGAAAACCTCACAAAGAGCTTGATCCATTTTTGACCACGCTGGACAGAAACCTTTTTTTTATTCTGTATGAACTCTCTAAGAGCCTTTTTCATCGTGGGAAACACACAGTCAGTGGTATCCTTAACTTTTATACGAGGCCCATTTTTAAGATTCCTGTACAAAAATGATGTATCTAATTTCAAGTAAATGTGTCTTTGAATTTGGTATCAGAGTAAAGGTAAATGTGAGATTGCAGCTGAAGTCTGAGGAGCCCCTATACTGAGAGGATTGACATCTCTGTCAGCACGACCAACACAATCCGTGGATAGTTCACAAATCCGCCTCACTTCAGGTGTTAACTACTCAGAGTAGTGACAAAGGTTACATGTTGCCCCAAAATGGTTACGTGGGGTTCTCATGCCAGCGACAGAAACAACCTGAGAGATTTCACTGCTAGCTCACTGAGTTTTTGTGCCACAGTGGTCATCTTTCCACCGTTACAATCTGTGGACTCTGAACTTAACATGCTTCCACTGACTATTAGCGTTGGAAATGGTATTCAGTGGTTTTGTCCTTTTTTTAAAAAAAATGTTGTTAAATATTTTATTTTTTATAATATTTTTGCTTGGCAGCTTAATTTTAGTTTGTTTTTTTTTTTCAGCTGGAAATGGTCTTTAAAGCCTTATGTCGCTCTTTCTCTAATGTCCCAAAAGTGACAGAAAGATTCTTAGTAAACACGTCATTTGTGAATGATACAGAACATTAAGGCAAATATGTGAGATCAGGGTTTTCTTTTTTTAAAATGTCATGTTACCATGGCATTTTATATTAACCTACCAGGTACAATTAATTAATTGCTGCTCAACCTTTATGAGCTCCAACACACGCAAGACCTGTTGTACTGTCACCACTTTTGATGAATGAAGAAAACAAGTAACATGAAAGAAATAAATGAAAGAACGCTGCACAAAAGAGCCCACACTGCCAACTAGTGGTTGGTGGTGTAATTAGAGCAGCAACGCAGACGCATCAAAGCCAATGACAGCGTAGGGGCCGTGCAAAACCTACGTGCTCCTGCCACGCAAAAGCTTAAATAAGGCCTCAGAATTGTATTTGTTCTTCTAGGCACTCACACAAGGTGACAGTAGTGGATCATCTGTGTGCTACTTCCTCTCATGCTCCCAAATAACTTATTCTTACTGACCAGGAGCAAATACAGAACTTTATCTGCAAGAGAGATGATGCTTAGTGTGTGAGAGAACGTGTATTCAGGACCTCTCTATGTGCAGGAAAAGGGCCTTCCACATGTGCAAGAGTTTCTACTTAGCGACCATTAAGAATTTGTGCCCACTCATGTAGGTCTATTGTAACTCCTTGAAATATAAATGTAAATGTAAAAAGATGGCACTTATATGGCACCCATGTAATCTTGTTTACAATCTACGTATCGCTTTCCAAGAATGGCTCTCCTCCCGCGGCAGCCTGTTGCAGCAGCTCTGTCAAATTCACATTTGTGTCTTTCTTCATATTTTCTTTTTTGTTTTGTTTTGTTTTTTTGTTGAGCTTTTATCTGTTTAAACTGTGATTTTTGGAACATTTTTCCACGCTGGTCTGGATGCTGTTCTACTGGTAATTCTGGGACATTTTTTAACATTTGTTATGATTAGTATTCATGACAATGGAAAGTTGCGTACATGTGAAAGCAGCCGACTGAGCTTTCCAAAAACCAGCCAACGGTCAGGAAAAGTTAACAACTTCAGGTGAGTTGAAGGGGGGAGGTTAAGGATCAGAATGAAGATCGGAGATGCCTGGATTTGGATGGCATTGCTGATAGGAGTTTTCGACTAATGAAGACATGGCTGCAGGAGCATGCCACAGTCTCCAGCATCTCTCTTCATGGTTTTGTGAATGATACACGTTGACAAAAGACTGACAGAAGTGGGGTACAAGTTCAAGCAGTGCTTGTTAACAACTTTGCACCCCAGATGTTAAATTTTTGAGTTTCCATCCATGCTATCTACTGAGAGAGTACATCTGTGATACCTGCCGATGACATCGTGGCAGGGCTTGGGATGGATTCACTAACCTTCTAGTCACCTAATCTGATCTTTGACAGCTTGTGATTGACTCATGATTTTTTGCCACGGCAATGTTCATTATTTATTTATTTTCAAAACATGCTGCAATCATGAGGCTCTTTTGATGTTATCTGTCAAACAACATTGAGGTGGATATCTGGATGGGTGTGATAACACTCAAAATAATCTATCATGAGCTGATCAGTGTTCTAATGAGTCATTAACCACCTCCAAACTGTCAGAAATCTGATTCAAGGAAGCGGAAATCATTTTCAAGAGCAGAGTTACCTGACAGGGTGCACATTTTACACATAGCTCTTCTTTTGCTCGAGGCCCATTTAATTCTGCAACCGCAAGTGATGAATTTGTCCATGAGAATACTTTAGCTTGCTCGTTGTTATATTTTATTGAACTCTCAATATTTGACACAAATGCGTAGCCATAGAAAAGAGTTAGAGCCTATAGTCCTCAGGGAAATTTCTTCATCACATAAATCAGTATTCATGAGGCTCAGTCTTGTTATTGATAACTGAAGTCCATGACAGATACAGTAGGTAGCGTGATCATCACCGGTCAGAGCCAGCCATCCTGAATGCAGATGACAGTGATGTCCGTCACCTTAAACCAAAGGCCGCTGCTAGGTAGTAAAGCATTGCTTGACCTGAATTATCATCACCAGTCTCCTCATCAGTTGTGAGGCTAGCCTCTGTCTCTCCGACTCCCCTCTTACCGCACCTAGTATTCAGCGGGCAACCAGACATTCTTGACATTTTGTAAAGGTTGAAAGACAAAGAACCTTTGTCTCCTAATAAGGCCATGCTCCATACCCCACTTGAATAAAAACACTGGGCAAGGAAGAGAGACGTGTGGGCGTGTGTGTGTATGTGTGTGTGAGGAGGGGTAGTGTGTTTGTTTGTGTGATGGCCAGGAGAAGGGACCTACTGGGAGATAGATGAGGGCGTGAAGATGTGCTGAGAAGGAGTCGGTAGAAAAGAGCAAGGGAAGGAAAGTTGCAGGTGCAAAGAGAGGTGAAAAGGTGTGCACCAGGAACAGTGAGGTCTCAGAGTAAATATGACACCGTCAGGAGAGAGAAAAGTTTGAAAGTGCTATGATCAGTTCCCTGTATACATTCTAGCAGGGATATCAGTTTAGTGTCAGGAGCTAATCGAAGTTATTGCTGTGAGAGACAAAGCAGTTCTCCCTGATGCTTCAGCCCCAGTTACACAGACAGACTCTTTAGAAGACAGCCATATTCTCCGTCAACTCAGAAGCTTGAAGCGGAACTCACAACACCCAAGGTCCTTCTGGTCTGCTCTCATCTCACTCTCTCATCCATCACACCCCTCAGCTCTACCTCGCACCTCCCCCAATCTCTCCCGCTCCTTTTTTATTCCTCTAGTTTTCTCTGAAAAACTTGCTGTAAAACAGCTGAAGCAAGAGAAACTAAAGTGCTCGTACACTTGTAAGCAAGGACACGGGTGTGGTGAAATAAGGACGTCTAAAACATCAGGAATGGTCATGAAAATGCCGGTTTGGTTTGTCGAAGACATCTTTGTTCCTTCTGCTTATAATGCAGTCGTGGTCCTGGTGTTATGCAATGTTGGTGTGTTGTCTCGTCCAATGTTTGCACGGTACTAACTTAAGAAGTTAAAAGTGAGAACACAATTGCTGTTTTTCTTTTTTTTTTTTTTTTAACATTACATAACCAAAAGGTAAAAATATCTGGACCTGTCTGTAGAAGCAGATGGGGTGGTTATGACATCAGGCTTGTTAAAGGCAGCTATAACTAGGAAAAGCCAAGGGTTGTTGTGAAGTACACTGCCTTAAATACAGATTCCTCTCCTAACAAGCAGAATAAATCTTTGGTGTCTGTATGCAATGTTCTGTGAAACAGACAAAAGTATGCGCTGAGCAAATCTTAAATCGTTCTCTATATTATCCTCTCTCTGTGCCCCCACCTCCAGTTTCTCTGTTTCTGTGTTGGTATTCTGTCACTCACAGGAATGTGGGCAGATATGGGATAATAGTCAGACTTTCAGATTAATTCCACAAGCAACTCAGGAGCCAGTGTTAACCACGTGTTTGTTGTTTTACCCAGGAGCCCGTTGTCCTGGAAACGTTGCATAAGAGGGAGTGGGAAAGCAGGTTGCCCCTTGCTGATTGGGAGACAAGGTGGCAGATATCGCTCTCTGTCTCTCTCTCTCTCGTCCCCCCCTTGTCTTCCATCTTGTTCTTTTTCCTCCTCTCGACACTTGCTTTAGCTGCATGTGTCAGAACACTGGAGCTCAAACTGTCTCCTCATGACACATGTTGAATCAACTCAGCATGCATGCACCTCCAAATAAAGCTCTGCTCTCCAAAACCAAAACGGCTAAATGAAAGCAGCCGTTGGAGCAGAGGTTTATAACCCATTCAGAAATGTTTGTGCTCACAATGCTGACATACTAACACCTGTACACACTTCCACACAGCACCCTTTAAGCTGTTTGTGTGTTATCTTTAGGAAACCTTGAAGTCTGTTAGAGGGACACTATGTTGACTCTACCGCGCCGACAACTCCATGACTGAGGGACTTGGCCTTCCATGCCTTCTGCATGAGCATAGAGGATAGCGCATTAGGGAAAGGACGTCCTTGGTTCTGGAGACGGGACAATTTATCTTTTCTATCCTTACTCACTTTAGCACTTTGCCTCATTTGGCATGGCAAAAGAGACACAACCAGACTTCATGTTCAGTGCCTGATGTAGTACAAGAACCAGGATCGCGTTTAACCCACAAATGTCTAAATAAACAACATAATTTGAAATCCTAGTATAAGGAAGTAATGAGTTATCTGAGCAAATAAAGACTGTATAATACATGTAAACTGAAGAGGCCTCAAAGTGTATTATCTGCGTTTTTCAAATATACAGTATAAGCAAGAAAAGAGCAGAGTGGCAGCCCCTGTGTGAGGGAGCTGTCTTAATCCATGTGTTTAGCAAGCACCATCTGTTCCCTTTATTCAGATGGGAGTAGGAATATTTGGTTGATTAGGAGAGAATCTGTGAAGGATAGTCACACCGTTACCAACGGTTACAAGGGACACACATGCTTGATTCTGTCAACTGGTGTCTTGGAAGGGAAACTTGGAAAGCCAGACAGATCTCATATGCATGTGGATGCAAGGGCTGAAATTTATTTATTTATTTATTTATATTTATTTATTTATTTTGTAAATTGGAAAGAAGACTCGGTGTTATGAAAATGCAGGAATACAAATGCAACAACACTTTTACAGATGTCTGCTACAGCTGCAAGGAGAAGAATGTTTCATGTGCTTTCAATTTCACTACAGTCCTTGTTTTCAACTTTGTTTTTCTGTAGTTTTTAGCAGTTTCAAAAATCAATAAACTGACCGCTGATTTTTTTTTTGTCAATGTATGATGTCTGGTTGCACAGAAACGTAATAAATGAGCCCATACGTCGTAAGACAGCGCTGTGCAGGCAATTATGACCGTGGTCCTAACCTAACCATAATCTTATATTATTTATGTGTGTGAAAGCATAATAAAAATCATCTGAGTGGGTGTGGATATCAGGAAAATACAACTTCAGATGGTCAACACTTAACCATTTTCTCTGTGCCATTACTTATCCAATAAAATTGAAGCTAAAAAGACTAAAGAAATCATAAGTGGAATACGCATACTGCCATGATGCAGTGCCTTGTAGATCTACCCACAGCAGCAGCAACTGAAAGCAATCCTGTCCCTGATGACTATCAGACTGACTGTCACATTGTTGTGGAGGAATTTTGTCCCATTCTTCTTTTTTTAAACATTGTTTGAATTCATTGAGATTTTTGGGAATCCTCCAAGGCACAGTTCTCTCGAGGACGTCCTGTTGGGTTGTTGCCGATTGGTTGGCGTGGCTGGAATCACTTTCCTGTTGCACAACCCAGTTTTTCACCTGACGTAGCATTAGGATCAAACAAGTCCACTTTCACCTTGTCTGTCCACTGGACACTGGTTTTAGAGTTTTGTGAACTTCAGACATGTAAATGTTCTTCAACAGAGAAGCGTTTCTTCTGGCAGACCTGGCAAACAAGCTATACTTGTTCAGTCGTCTTCTAGTTGTCCAGTAACAAACTTTATCATTTAATATGCTGAGTGAGGCCAGCAGGGTTTGACCAGTTTTATCATTTTTTATTTAAAAAAATAGATAGTTATAAAATAATGGGTCGTAACTTTTGTGCATTTCTGTTGCTCTTTTTTATTAAACTGTAGTTCTAATTCCAGATCTCTAGTTCTAATTCTAATTTTAGAACTCTTGCTCCAATTCCAAGACTACCCTTGTAGATATTTAGCTTTAGTTCCAGAATTCTACTTCTAGTTCTAGAACTCCACTTTGAGTTCTAGTTATTCTAGTTCTTGATCTAGAATTCTATTAATTCTAGTTGTAGTTCCAGAAATGTACTTCTAGCTCTAAAACACTACATCTAGTTCTTGTTGCTGAACTCTGGTTCTACTCCCTGAGCTCTAGTCTACTAGTAGTGATAAGATTCTATTCCAGTTCCAGGACTCTACTTCGAACTTTAGCAATTTGTAGTCTAGGAACTCCTGCTCTGGTACTAGTTCTAGTTCTATATTTATTTATTTTTGGTTTTGGTTTTTTTTCCCACTTATTTGAGTATTGCATGGTCTAATCTTTGGGTGAATTTAGTGAATTGTCCAGTTCCAGAAATGATTCAGAAATTCTGAAGTTTCACAACCCTTTCCATACTGATGTACAGCAGTAATTGCTTGGTGAAGACCGTTACTTATGTCTTGCCCTTTTGCTGTTGTGTTACCACACTTCTAAATGTCTGCTTTCATAGAGATGTGTACACCTTCTGATGATCATTTCATCAAGAACTGATGATTGTCAAAACTTAGCTGAACATGCTTTCCTAAATTATTTAGAAGCAGTAAATCATACTTTTTATTGCACTTTTTTTTCCTTTTGGCTTCATTTTTGTAAAATAAATAATGACTCACTGACAGACGTTTATGCTTTATGTTGTTGTTCATCTGTTGCTCATTGTATTTGCCTAATATTAAGACCCATTAAAATTAGATTATTTTTATTATGTTCTTTTTTTTAAAACACAAAAAAGGTCATCCATTACTTCTGTTCCTCTTCTGCTTCAAAGATAGACTTTTGGTCCTTTTACTACCTCAAGTAGGGAATTTGCTGGTCAGCCTCAACAGGTATAGTCATTTCTCCACTGCAAATCTTGACTTTCCAAAACATGTGTGTTTGTGTACACTTTATCTGCAGGGGCGGATCTCGGTGGTCTGATGGATCTGGAGTCCCTGTACCGCGGCGTGGAGCAGAGTATCAACCACACACGGGCAGGACGCGTGCGCAGACAAAGCCTCGACAGAGCCTACAACATTGAGGTGCTGCTGGGCGTGGATGACTCTGTGGTCCAGTTTCACGGGAAGGAGAACGTGCAAAAGTACCTGCTCACACTCATGAACATCGTGAGTACAACTCTTATAGCTAAAAAGACAACCATATATACCCGGGCAGAAGGATAGCACACATGATCGACAGATTCCCAAATATTTGTAACGTACTTTTTTTCCTCGCTGTAAAGACTGACTAAAAGAAAAAATATATCCATTTGAGCTAAATGGAAAGTCACCAAGAGGTCAAAGGCAGAGGTGACAGACACGAACACACAAAACACGCACACACAGCTCCTGAACGAAGATTCAATTCCCTTCCTACATGTTCTCGTCCAGCAATCAGCCGCAGGTAATCCTTTCTTCTTTATCTGAATATGATGAGATTTCAGTTGTGTATAAGTGTGTGTGTGTAAGTTGAGCCGCTTGTGCTGAAGGGGCTCCTGCATATTATTTCATCAGGCTTTGTGTCATATCATCATTCATGTGTGTGTGTGTGTGTGTGTGTGTGTGAAGGAGAAGTTGCAGAAACAGCAGGTAGTGTGCTCCTGGCCACAGCAACACTTAGCAGTCACACTTCCAGGTGTTGTTACAGTTACGTGCTTGTGTACATGAGCTTCTGCGCACACATGCACAACTGCACACTGCCGACTTTAATCTTCACAAATTAAACCTGTGGTGAGAGGGTTTTTGTTTTGTGGTTTTTTTTTTTTTTCTGCATGCGTTTGTATGTGAGCGTGCATCTGTTTGTGTGCGTGCTGCTGTTTGCTTTTGCTGGTGCTGCGACCCACTGCGTGAAGAACTAACCTCCGACTGTTAAGCAGGTGCGAGCGCTGAGCGGCAAATCCTACCACACGTCTTTGTCTCAGTTCTGTGCTTGAGAAAGAACAAGAGCCGCTGTGCTCCCTGCCTCCCTTTTTAGATATTTGTTAGACAATATAGGAGAAGGGAATATGCAGCCCTGTCACAGCCCCCCTTTAATCTGTGGGAAAGAGTTGGAGAGAAAGAGGGAGAAGGAGTATTTTTAACAGCACATTCAGAATAAATTACTGACAACCAGATAAACAGAAATAAATAAATAAGGGCTTCCTCCCACGCGTGGCATCTGGGCGACTTTCTTCTTAAAAGTTTGCGATGCTCACTTCAGGATGGGTGTGCTCCTGTCTAACTCGCTGCTTCTCTGGAGTTCTCTCCCTCTCCCAGGATCTCAGCAGTACTGCTTGATCGCGCTGTTACTCCTCCCCGATTTGGGTATTTTATAGCCTCAAATCCTCAATGATGTGGAAGAACTTTCTAAGTATGTTAGTGATAAAGGTTTCTAAGCAGACACGCTCAGTAAAATGTACATTTAGGATAAAGAGAGCTCTCTAAAGAGCGATCTCTAAAGCTGCGTAGCTAAACAGTAAAGACAGAAAGCTTTTATTATTTGATTCTATCTTTACTGCAGTCAACCACTCTGGAAAAAGCTGACACTTTTACATTGCAGTAAAAAAAAATCAATTAAGCAATCTATATTCTGAGCATTTCTAAATTTAAACAGCTCCATCTCATTTGTTTCAAATAGTGACACTGTGACGGGATTCACATGCTGCTGAAAGCAGATAGCAAATTACAATTGTTTTCTAAACCAACCAAACAGTTGCATTCATTTAGCAGTGTAAACACAATGTGTCCTGGGCCACATTAACGTGCCACCTACATACCTGTCACCTTCTATCCAGGTGGAAAGATGTAGCTTTTTTCTAATAACGAAGCAAAGTTTATGCATTCCAGCCTCTTGCAGGTAAAAAAACCAACAACAATGAATTTGAGGGAGTAGGACCCAATTGTGAGTTCACATTTGAGATTCATGTTGAGACACATGTTAATGTCAGGAGTGAACAGAAGTGCTCAGACTTGGCCACTTCTTGTCAGATGTTACCAGATCTAAACAGGGCCTTTATCTCTTCAAATGACCCGCTTTCTGCCTGTGTCTTTGGTGTTGATAAAGCAGACACTTATGCATGTAGCGTTTCCTGCCAGTGGCAAACGTTTCTCTGGCTGGTTCGCGATGATGGATTGAACGGTTTTTATCAGAGAGCTCTAAAACAGACGTCCTCTGTAGAGCCTCTTTATAGAACGGTGTCTAGTCTGGGTCTAAAAAAATGTGTTGAATGGCTTTTGGACTGACCTTTTGTGCTTTCCTGAAACTATGAGGTAGCCTGGCAAGATAGATTGTATGGTGGGAGTGATGTTGCAAGTTGTGCAAGAATCTCACTTCCATGACAGGAAGAGGTGATTTGATCATAAGGGCGATCAGGTGATCCACCCCCTCTAAGAAAAGCATTCATAAAGCTCTGTCATAGTTGTCGTGACTGATTTGACAGTTTGAGCTACCTCTGTGTGTTATTGCCCAATCAGCATTAAGTCATACCATAAGTGTTCCACCCCATTAAAGGGGGATTTTAGCCACACAAACAAATAGGTAGATAGATGGGTAGACGGAGAGATGGACAGCAACAGCAACTTTATAAATCCTTAGGTTATATTTTCATAAGAATAAAGTAGTATCTGTTACGACTCTTGTTACCAAGTGTTCATTGTTCTTAGCTTGGAGTACAACATTACTAAGTCATTACTTTCCGCTGTAGTGCAATTTGCTGACTTAACTTGTCTTAATTTTTTATGATCAAGTCGGTAGTGTCTTTACAATTCCACTGTCTCAACAAGAAAAACAAAATAACCGTTTTGAAACTATAAAAAAAGGAGTATGATGTTTCCTGCATTCTGAGTCTGAACTTGTTCACGTTTAAACTTCTTGTCTTTTTCTGCAGCGTCTGTTGCGTAGCCATGTAAATTACAAACAAAGGGGTTGCTTCCCAGCGCAGGCGTTTATGCTATTAAAGAACGATTATTTTCACTTGCCTGTTTCTTAATGACTCTCTGCATCTTTCTCGTTTACGTCTTTCATCTCTGTTTTTCCTTCCTGACTGTTTGAGTGGCTACTGAAATGAGCTAAGGGTCAAAGTGTGTGTGTGTGTGTGTGTGTGTGTGTGTGTGTGTGTGTGTGTGTGTGTGTGTGTGTGTGTGTGTGTGTG
>JAOWBL010000002.1:8679680-8691507 GCA_028564865.1 Zenarchopterus dispar
GTGTGTGTGTGTGTGTGTGTGTGTGTGTGTGTGTGTGTGTGTGTGTGTGTGTGTGTGTGTGTGTGTGTGTGTGGAGGATAGGGTCTTTGCTGTTTTTGGCAGGACATCAAAGCCCTCCCACAAAAAACCATTAAGTCCTTTCTGCAAAGTTCAGCAGGAGTGTCAAAATCTGAGTGTACATTAAGTTAAATGTCTCTTGGTAAGTCTTCTCTGCTTCCCACTCCTTTCCCATGCATCTTATTACCTTTTCTAATTCAGTTACATTACCATTATTATTTTAACGCTTTGAATAAATGTTATAGGTACACACAATTTGATACAGTGAACAAAATTAGGAAAAAAAGACAGAGAAAGAAGACCTAAGGTCAAGCTGTGGTTCTACAGTGTTGCAGCAACAACAGCGTGTTAAATCCTGTGACATATACAGTGCACTGTGTCCGTAACGCTGTAATCTTCCTGAACGTAATGATGATAGACGCTGTTACTTGTGGTGATCTGTCCGTCTGCCTGTCTCTCTCATCCATTAAGGGAAACATTTAGAGGGGTGCAGCAAAGTGTTAATCACTTTCTCCGTGTATATTAATACTTGCTGCTGAAAAGGGTGGTGTTTGTTTGTTTGTTTGCGTGTGCGTGTGTGTCCATTTTTAATGTTGAGACCTTATGTGCACTATGTCAGCACTTTTATTCCTCTAACGTGTAATAACCCTCATTTGTGTAAAAGGTAGTGCAGATTGTTATGGGGGTTTTTTTCCAAGGAGCCAACAAAAAGTCATTTTATGAAAAGTAAAAGTCATAATCTGCAGTGGTGGGAAGAAGCGCGAAGGGAGATGTAGTGTAGGTAATTATCAGACTCCTTGTTACTTGAAAGTGCCATAGATGCTTGGTTAAAGACAGTCTCAAATTCTCGGTTTCGGCTGAAATATTTTTCCAGGCATGTTGACAGAAAGATGTAGAAAATCTGTCCAATTAATGTAGCACTCAAGCCAGATTTTATTTGATGACTCAGTTCTGTCTCATCAACAGCTGAGAGTGTTTTTAGTGTTTTTTTTTTTAAACTTGTTTCTTGATTAAATTATATTTCTTGTTGCAGTAAATGAAGTCCACTTTTTTACAATAACCTGATTACACCACTAGAGGTCATATCATGAAGCTCTCTGACCATATCATTATTATTACAAAATTAGCTTAAATCTTATGTAACCCCGATGAAAGGATGCAAGAACTCCTGCTGCTCATCCTTGGTCTTGTATATGATATGAAGATTAAAGAGTGGGTGTCGCTGTTGTACTAAATGCAGTTGTCAACCTGCGGATGAGGTTCCAGCAGCTTACAAAGCAGAGATTAAAAATAGTGTCCTTCACCGCACTGCCATAGATTTGTCTTTTGTTCGTGGATTTCAGGCTCCGCTGTCCATACTTTTCTATGAATTCTAGCATTTATTTTATTGAGTGGTCTTACTCTTTTTTTCATGAACTTATTTTTTGCTTGTGTCATTAAAGCTTTAAAGCCACACTATGTAACCATACAACTCCAGGTCAAATAGAGGCAGCATCCCATGAGAAAGTTCACGTGTCAGCCCCTAATGTAAGTGCACTGTAAACACAAAAATGTGCAACAACTAGCATTATAAGTGTAGTATAAATATTTATGTATGCTACCTACAGTTGTTTCTCCTATTTATCCCTCCTTAATTTGATAAATAAGAGTTTTCTCCATCCTGAAAACCCAACAGCAGTTGACTCGGTCACCCAACTAGTCTCCAAGCCACTTTTGTCAACAAAACACGTGCAAAGAATATGTTATAACCATGCACAAAGCACTACTGGTTTATTTTTAAACGGACAGAGAGATGAAACAGCAGTGAAAGCTGTTTTGTGCAGTGGTGTGTACACACACACACACAAACAAAAAACCCCAAAGAACATGGGTAAAAGAATAAATTAGCACATGTGTAGCAGGAATTGTCTCGGCTGCAGAAAACAGGGTGTGAGTCAAAAATCGTTGGTAATAATTTGTGATGACACAAAACAAAAACATCATTAGACATTTGAATTATTTGTAACATTTTTCACATACAGCTACATAAGACAACACATGCTTTAATAGTCGTATGTCTGTACTGATGTGGTTGCGTTGGTAAACACGTCCATGGGTCAGTTTGTCTCAGGAATTTTCATGGCCTGTTAGTCCTTGGCAGCTTCTCTGTATTGTGCATCCACCTCTTTGCAAATGTCATTGTGCAGGATGAAAAATAAAGCCAAAGTTAGGTTGAAAGGATGTTTCATTAGACTGGAATTCAGAGTGCCAAAGTCAAATCTGTTTCTAAGGAAGTGGCTTGCAGACGGATCCACCCATGTCCACCTCATATAAATATAGAGAGAGCTGGGATCCGCTAGAACCTTCCCCACCGCTCTTCATGCAAAAGGCAGACTGTGGGAGGAAGCTAGGGAACCCATAGAAAACCCACATAAGCGTGGCGAGGACATGACTACTTCTAAGACAAAAGCCCCTGTGGGATTTGAAGCAAGAACCTGCTTGTTGTGAGGCAACAGTGCTAACCACCAAGCCACTATGTTGACCCCAATTAAGTCAAATAATATTCTCCACTTTTTTTTTTTCTTTTTTTTTTAACTTTGCAAGGCAAATTCCCATAGTTGCAAATTTGCAACTAAATCGTGCCGACTGTCTTTCAGTGACCTTAGAACTGTTAATCATGTCACAACGGTGAAGTTTGTGTTGTCTTGAGTTTTTTGTCTCGTGTGTATTTCCTGTTTTATTTTGAAATTCTGACTCTCCTCTCGTTTCAGATCACTTGCCCTTCCTCATGTCACGTGCGTTGTCTTCCCTGATTCCTGATTGTGTCCCCCTGTTCCCCGTTCCCTTCAGGTGTATTTATGGTCTGCGTCTCCCTTTGTCTGGTGCTGAAGTGTCTTCGTTTGCAATTCACTGAAGCCCTGTTTTTGCCATACCCCTTGTCTGATTCTCGTCTTAGTCTAAGTTTTTGTATGTTTCCTGTTTGAGTTTAGTTTTGAGCTTCATAGGCTTTTCGTCCTATGGGATTGATTTCTGTTCCTTTGATTAATCTGGTTTTTTTTTTTGTTTTTTTGTTTTTTTTGGGGGGGGGTGGGGGGGGGTGTCATCCTGCGGGATTGTTGTTTCTTGGTTGGACATTAAATTATATATCTCGATTTTACCTGCAATTGAGTCCTCGGCTTATTCTGGGCGTGACAAATCACTTTTCTGTCTAAACTATTTCAGACAGAAAAGGGTTAATTCCTTTGCTTTGGTAAATAGTGTAAAACACATATTGCTGATCCACTAGTTTTTGTTCCCAAGAAGACCCAAACAGCAATTATTTTGCCCTTACTGCTTCCCCCCAACAGATGGCTTACGCTCCCACTGATGGCACATGAGTTGTCATCTTTCCTTAGTTCTGTTCCACGTGACAATCAAAAGGCAGCATAAAAAAAAAACATTACCCAAACAAGATGCTTCATGAAATATTCATTCCATCTATCCGTTCAGTACGCCCACTTTATCAGGGCTAACGCATGCAGACAACCACGCAACCTCTTGGTTATACCTACAGTTGATTTAGAGTCACCCACTGACCCAACATATTTCTTTTTAACCCAATGAATTAACTTAACATGCATTTATTTGGACTGTGAAAGGAAGCAGAAGCATCACACAAACTCACACGTGCACAAAGACAACTTGCAAACTCCACGCAGAAAGGCCCCAGTTGTCGTTGGGACCAGGGACATTCTTGCTGCGAGGCAGTGGGGCTACATCTTGTAATAGTCAGCTCTGGTGCCATATATGTCAGAGTGCTGTATACTGAGCAGTTGTGTGACATGTAAAAGTCACACAATTTCTTCTTTAATTGGTCGCACAGTGGTAAGGATCTATTTGCATCTCATAATGCACAAAAACCCTCTTTAGTATCATTTTTTATCATGCTGAGATCAGATCTCCATCAGCTCCTGGCTAGATGTGAATGTACCAGCTGAAAATAATATAAGAAGAAGAATGCTGTTAACAAGTGATTGCAACCATGATTTCTCTTAAGATCAGAATCCATGGAAGGTTACATCTTTGAGACATGACACTTTACTCAAGACTTACTTCACTATTAGCTTAATACGTTCTGTTGTAGGCTACTTTAGTGAATGGAGCACTGATCCTGATGCAGCTGCAGCTCCCCTGATGAGACTTTTGGTTTCCTTGCATTACAGACCAACTGAACTTTTTCATTTTGTATTAATTGAGAAAGTCAGTTAAAACAGCTGGGAATTAGAAGCTGGGCTTTTGTGTTTGCGTTTTTGTCAGTGTAATTATCTACCGCTGCTACAACTGTTAGCTCAGTGAGCATAGGGATACTGATTCACCAGTTATTTTTCTTTTTGCAGAGAAAGAGTCACATTTGTTCAGCCTGAGCTCAGCTGAACTGTGAAGTGAATGGATTGTTTCAGTAAGTGACTCGGTTTAGTTCACCAAACCGTTTTTTCTCTTTAATCATTTGTGATCCTCACACTATGGATACCCCACCTTCTTAATGAAATGGGGGTGTGACATTTCCACCACAATCAGGTGCAGAAGTATGATTGAAATCTGCAGGCTCTGAGACATCTGCAATGGATGATCCATCATAGTGAAATATGTATTGTGGTCAGAAGGAGTGATGTGTTAGATCTTTTCTTCAAGGAAACTGGTGCAGTAGGTTTCAGGCCAAAGAGGACAAAGGAACCAGGAACAAGTTCAAAAGTCAGAATTTAGGATGTAGTTGGGTTGTATTAGTATACGGGTATGGGACTGGCCTGCCCGCAGTCCTGACCTGTCCACAACTGGGAATTTATAGATTCCCAATTTAAGAATTTAAGATGTATTTACAGGTAGAATAGAACAAAAAGTTACTGAAGCATTGTTTGGTATCCTCAGTTCCAAAACAAAGTACAAAGTAGTGAAGTTTTGCTGTCCGTGTGTTGTCTGGAGTGTGATGAAGACCTGATTCACTCAGAAAGATTTTCTGTCCACTCAGTATGCTGGTGGTCATTTTTGAAAATAATTGTGTGATATTTGAGAAATTAGTCCTCAAATATGCATTTCTGTATCCAGTCAGACTGGAAGTATCAGCATACAGTTTACCGGATTCATTGCATTCAGGGTCATGGAGGTCTGCTGGAGCCTATCCCAGCTGTCTTCACACATCAGGCAGTGGACACCCTGGATGGACCTGGACAGGTTGCCAGTCCATCCTTGGGTCACACTACAAATCTTGTGTAAAAAAGAAAAATTACTCATGATCACAGTCTTTGTTTGGGCTTAATTAGAGGACACATAAAACCATGAGCCAGTGTAGCAATAATGCCTTGTAACTCCAGGTATCACCCATCTTTTCTTAAATAATTTGTTTCATGCACAGATGAACGTCAAAAGTTCTAACCAGTGTTGCTGCCTTTCATCGTAGTCAAAGTTTTTCCAACTTGCAAAACCTGAGATGCCCATGAAACATCTTGATGTACAAAGCAGCTTCCACTGAAACCTGCTAATGTTATTGTCGTTTGATTTCACTACATTAGCAGATAAAATGCTGGAAACCAACAGATGTTCCTATAATTACTCAAAGAACATACAACGCAGAAAATCAAAGGTGCTTTTTTTTAAATTGCAAAGCTGTTTCTCCTTTTTGCAGTAGACATGTTTACATACTGATGTAATGACTGAATCTGTTTCAGACAGTTTGTCATTAATAAATGAAATTACAGACTTGAAGTAATACCACCGCATATTTTCTGAATAAGAGGCAGGGATTTCCAACACTACACCTAAAAGGAGCATAATCTTGCTTTAGAGCACTTTTTTTCATAAAAAGTAGTTTCCCACAATTTCATAATTCATGTTTTCTAAGAATGCATCATTTCCATTCCTTTTAAAGCTCTTTCTCGTTTCCCCCTTTCCCTCTGTGCATCGTCTCCCTTCGGCGCTGAGCTTCTTCTCTCTTCCTCTTCTGCCTCTCTGTGTCTATTCGTAGCATTCCTCAACTCTCCCTCATACCTTTCTCCTGCTGCATGCCTCTGCAGTTTTGTTCCTTATCTCTGTACCTCTGTGTGTACAGTTTGCGTATGTGCCTTTCTCTGCAGCGTGTCCATCAGCCATCTCATTATAGTTGTCTGTTTTTACATCCCTTTGCCTCATTAAGCACCAAACACAGCCTCTGAGGACAGCAGGGCTTGACTTCAGTGCCAATTTACCCCTCTTGCTCTCTCTCTGTCTTTGCTTTCTCTCTCTCTCTCTGGGTGTGTGTGTGTGTGTGTGTGTATACCAGTCGAGTGCTCTCTAATCTCCCTTGTCACACATTACCTTGTTTCTTTGCATTAGGCATCTTCCATCCTTTACATCGTCTTCGGCTCCTTTTCATATATGCTCCAGCTGAATTACACTTTAAATATTGTTTTACTTCCTTCTCCTCTCTTTTGTGTCGCTGATGAGAAACTTCAGTCCAGTTGTTATTACACTTCCATTTCTGATAGGAGACACTTCAAAACAGGTTTATAGTTTGTTACCAATGGATTTAGCTCAGACTATTAAGTCATTTTAAAAGAAGGAAAGACTTTATGAAAACAAAATTTCTGAATAAAGACTGAAGGAATATCTTTTCAGTGCCATAAATTCCCCTTCAGCAAATCACTTGCCACCATTTATACTGTCCATTGCTCTTGTCTCAGCAAGTCCACTACTTCCATCTCCTACATATTTCTGGGTTAAGGCCATCTAGAAAGTGATCTTGTCATGTGTTTACATCAACAAAACCTGTGACTAGAAATACAGTATAATTTTGGAGGTAAAATTGATATTCCACACTTTGCCTCCAAGCCATCTGTAAGCAGCCCGCTGAAAAAGTTGATTCATACAAGAAACCGGGGAACCACATTCATAACACAGTTTTTTCCAACTTGATGAACTTTAGGACTGTTTTTGGGTCGTGGTTGGGGGTTGAGAAGAGCTCCATCTATCCCATTAATCTTATAAAAGACACGAACCAAATCATACAATTATGTGAAACTTGGTTTTCATTTTTAATTTTGTGTTTTTGTTTAAAACTAAAATAATTGTATCTTCTATTCATAGTGGGTTTTCATAATAAGCAAATACAACCTTAAACAAGCAACAGTCTATAACTTGGTTTCCCTGTGTCATTATTTGTTTAAACAAAATTGTAGCTAAAAATGAATAAATTATGGAGTCAAAACTCGGTACTCCCTTATTGCATCCATTAGCTTTAAGAGGATAAATTGCAGCCTGGTTCTGGTAGTCGTCAGTCTTTGATGAATTGATTATTAGTAGATCTCTATAAAAGTTTGGGGGTCTGAAGCATTCAGATATGTGTTCACACAATGCCAGGAGGAAAAGACATAAGCAGTGGTCTGAGAAAAGCCATTGTTGCAGAACATTTATATGGAAAGGATTAAAAAACAACTTTCCAAACAATTTTGATTTCATCATTCACTTATGAAAGATTGTTCACAAGTGAAAAGACATGGAGACGGATGCTGATCTTCCCAAGGTCGAACCGTGCAATATTGTAAGAAATACAGAGAAACAGCTACATCTCAATCTCTGCAGACTTCACTGAGCATGTTAAATGTTGAAGTTCATGACAGCAGAACTAAAAGAAGGCTGAATAAATATAGTTTAACAAAGTTGCTTGGAGAAAACTGCTATTATCTAAAAAGAACATGGACGGATGACTGAAGTTCACCAAACTGCATCTTAACAAAGCACCACGCTTCTGAAAAATGTCCTGCGTACAAATGAGAACAAAGTGGAGTTTGGCCTTCATGCTCCAAACCAGACACATTTCAGATGAATGGGGATTATTTTGCAGCCAGAGGGCCTCCACTGCAAAAACCCACTTTAAAAAAAAAGTCAATAAAATTGTTGTTTCAAGAAAATTAGAAGACTGTATTAGACTGTTTTGCTAGTTCTAAGAAGCCTTGAAGAGAAATTTTCATCACCCCATTGGCAAAGTTATTTTTGCTTAAAATGAGACAATATTAACTAGATTTTTAAATATTAGGCTTATTTCTGGAGGGGCTGTTTTGCGTCGATGTCATTGAGTTGACCATGAACTCTTCCATATACTAGAGTTTTCTAGAGTCAAATCTGAGGTCATTTGCTAAAGTTTGATACAAAAATCATATATAGGACACTAGCGAATCTACATCAAAATGGCTGAGTGTTGTGCCAGGACCTCAAAAGAGGTGTGCGTATGTAAGTGTCTCTCTGAATGAACTAAAGCTACGATGCAAAGAAGAATGAGCAAACACTTCTCTACAAGAATATGAATATATTAAATCATAAAGAAAACCATGACTTGGTAAAGGTGGAATGGCTATGGTTTGAATGTTGGGTATACTTTGTATTTTCTGCGTTATTTTCTTTTGACTTAATTTTTCTGTTTTTAACACCTTTAACTAATTTTCATGCTTTTTTTTCTGTGTCGCACCAGGTGAATGAGATCTACCATGACAAGTCTTTGGGAGCAAAAATCAATGTGGTGCTAGTACGGATAATCATGCTGGGTTATGGCAAGGTAAGGCGCAACGAGATACACGTCCAACTGAGCAGTTCCTATGCCTTGTCACCCCATCAGCCCTATCTGTGATGCCAAGATTTTTCTACAGTCACTTTAAGCACCTAAAGCCACACACAAGCTCATAAACAAACACACAGACATCCGGGGGCACACTTATCAGCACATGTTGATGCCCAGAGCCTCTTATTCCAGTGGACTGAGCAAAAGAGGAACTAAAAGCATGCAGCATCCCAAGGGAGTGTTTCCGAGTCGCGAGCCTGCACAGTGCAGCACCAAAGCGCACAGAAACTCTGCCTGTTATGCAATCAGCGTTCTTCCCTGTAGGTTGCAGCACAAATTCATGGTCCACACTAAGATAAACAATCACTGATAAACCTGCACCATTCAGAAAGAAGGAGAATCATTTCCTTCTTAATTGTAACTATCTGCATGTTTGTGATGTGGACTGGAACAGTAGAAGGTTGGTATCAGCCCAGCAAATGGTATGAATGATTTTATTGCTAGATAGGTGCACTGTCATGTGCTTGTGCTGCTTTAGCCACAACTACAGTCCCAGATGAACTCTGGAAAAACGCACACAACACAACATTGGTCATTCTGGGCTGGCCCTTATGTAGCTTCAGCCAAAGCTCCGGCTGTCCATCATCCCCAATTACCGTAGCAACTGAGCTGCACCCAGACATCCTGCAGATTGGCTATGTGACCCTGAACGCAGACACACTCACACACACCCACACTTCACTCACTCGATCCAACACAACATGTGCACACTTCTGCGAGCACGGTGAGGATCATGGAAAAACACTTGAGTACACACACAATCAGCTCATGAACTCTGGTATTCACCTGCATGTCCGGTGCATTGTGTGTGCAGAGGCATGTCATATGTATCACTTACACTAGCTGTGAATTGTGATTGTGTGAAAATTATGAGCACATATTTTTAAAAAGGCTACAAGAATGTAGTGGAAAAACAGGAGATTTCATAAAACAGGAGGGAAGGCAAGCAGAGATCCTGATTAGAAAGAGCACAAGAGGTGAAGGGAAAAACAGTGTTTCCACAGGTGTTAGTGATATCATGAGGTATTTTCTAATTAAACATGTTTTTACCTATAAGTGCATAGCCTATTAGTTGCCATATTTTTGTTCAGTTTTATAGCCTTAAAATTGATTCAAGAACGTATTATTATTTTTGTGCATCTCTGAGAGCCTGTGTATGTGTGTGAGATGGTGTGATTTACTGGACAGATTCTGCCTTGAAAACACTGTGACACTGCCCCCTAGAGGATAGATTAAAATCTACAGAAATTGAAACAAGAAGCTCCCTGTTTTTTGTTTTGGTTTGGTTTTTTTCACTATATTTACACAGTGTTCTCCCCTTGTTTGTTTGTCTGCATTTCTGTCTTGTCCCAGTCCATGAGCCTGATTGAACTGGGTAATCCATCTCAGAGTCTGGAGAATGTCTGTCGCTGGGCCTTTCTGCAGCAGAAGGAAGACACAATGGACGCCGAATATCATGATCATGCCATTTTCCTGACAAGACAGGAGTTCGGCCCCACGGGCATGCAGGGTATTTGAGCATCTGTACACAATCAAATGACTTAAACTTTTCTGCAGTGCATTCTCATGCTTTTAAAAGTAGCATGGGTGGACAAAGAGAGCTCCTCCTCTTCTTTCTTTTGCTTTGTGTAGCTGCATAGTGCACTGTGGCTTTGGCGGTTTGTGCAGCAGAGTAAAGACTAAAAGTCAAACCCACGGGAGAGGCCTTTAAAGGCAGCGGCCTAGCTATCCAGAAGTCCTTCAGCTGCCCTTGGGCACAGTCGTCAGCAGCAGAAAATCAATATACAGAGAAGCCACAGCTCCACAATTAAAGGCAGTACAGGACAGACAAGCACACAGGGAGCAGGAGATTGGCATGTGCAGAGGTGGAAGCCTCTACAGGAAACGTCTTTTCTCTAAAGTGTACAGTCCACATGTCTTTGTGTGTTCATTTGATATATAGTAATATACAAAAGTATTCGAATTAAGTGAGAAGTCACCTTAATCAATTTGATTATACTCATCCATTCTCTTGTCTGAATACAGTTCAACAGTTAAATAACTGAGGAGTTAAGGTGACAAAATAATTGTTTTTCTTTAGATATATCTAAATGCATTGGAGTAGTTTGTGTTACCAGCAGGTACTGTTAAATGCAAGTGAAATTTAACATTTCACTGAGCCGCTGCCTATTGTCAGTCTGAACTTTTAATGTTTGTTTCTGAAGTTGTTTTTGTCTTTTTGATTGCTGCAGTACATAACAACAGTGAGTTCATAAAACATTAACATTGCGTGCCTCCTCCTGGCTGCTAAGGTTATGCTCCAGTGACAGGGATGTGCCACCCAGTGAGGAGCTGCACTTTGAACCACGAGGACGGTTTCTCCTCTGCCTTTGTGGTGGCGCACGAGACCGGACATGTGTAAGTTAAGCTAAGATGTACTCGTGCCTGCCGTTGTGTTACAGCAAAAGACAACAAAGCTGCCTGTTGATGGGCTGCGTTGATTCATCTCAGTTTTGGTCCAATGGTCAATATCTGAGTGAATCGCCGCTGCCTTCTTTTCTTTGCTCCTTGGTCCTTTCCTCCCACGCGCTCCCAATCTGTCTGTGCTGGTTTGTCTCCTTCACATCTCTCCTGTCCTCTTTTCTCTCTTCTTGGTCTGCGTAGGCTGGGGATGGAGCATGACGGTCAGGGAAACCGCTGCGGCGATGAGGTGCACATGGGCAGCATCATGGCCCCGCTGGTCCAAGCTGCCTTCCACCGGTTTCGCTGGTCCAGATGCAGCATGCAGGAGCTGGGACGCTACCTTCAGTGAGAAACTCGCGGTCACACACACACACACACACACACATGCATGTAAAGCAGGATTTGATTACACTGGTTTTTAAAGGTCAGCTTTAATATCAGCATATTGAATTTACATAGAGTTGATGATTTTCTGCAAGTTTTTCTCCAAGTTTTCAAGTTGTCTTTCAGTACTCTAAGAATTAAATAAGATCTGCACTTTTACAAGCTCCCAAAAGCTCTTGATGGAAGTCACTGCTGCCACAGAAGATTTAGCTCAATACTAACCCCTTGATGCCTGATATATGAAGTAATACACAGAAAAATATATTTTTTAATTACAGTGTGTTATATATATATATATATATATATATATATATATATATATATATATATATATATATACAT
>JAOWBL010000002.1:8691671-8756608 GCA_028564865.1 Zenarchopterus dispar
TTTATATATTCTGGGTTTTTTTTCAAACTTTGTAAATTGTATAAATCTTTATTATTGCTTCCACCACTGTTAATGATTAATGAGTGTGTGTGAGTGTGTTTTCTGAAGTCATCGGTCAAATTTAATTTGTTTTCTGTGTTATTAACTTAAGCACATTTTTTTTGGCGCATTAATGCAGAAAACTGGTTCATTCCAAGGGGTTCACATACTTTTTCTTGCTACTAAGTGAATCATAAATGCACCTTTGCATTGTTCGTGTTAACAGTTAGGCACATTGTTTTCAACTTTTTTAAATATGCCTTTTTTTTAGCTTAACCCCACATGCCCTTGGACTATATCCAAAAGAATTAGCTGGCCTATGAAGTTTAATGTAAAAATATAGAAATCTGTTAAGGTTCGAACACAAACTCAGCTGAACAGTGAAAGGTGTGTGTGTTGCTCGATAGCGCAGCCCCTCTGTATCCAGCGCAGAGACTAGAGGACATGTAACACTGATAAGATAAGGACATCCTCCTGGCACTCAGCCAGAGTGATGTGACTCCACAGGTAACGATGTCTTTCATCTGGCCTGCTTCCAGGTGGTGTATGTTATAAACTTTCTGGGAGAAATATGAAATAAATGTAGGTTTAGATGAGTGTCTAGGTCAGTGATGCAAGTTAATTGCAGTCTTTGCATCAGTCTGCAGGATTGGTTGGTTGTTAATCATCACACTTGTCCCAGTATCAAGTTCAGGATATGTTATTGGCTTGAATTTATCATTTTACCAGAATAAATCCTGTTATTCTCATCAAATGTCTTAAGTTTTACATTTTCATTATTCAGAATTCATTCATTTGCATTTTTTAATGAAAAAATATTCTGCACTTACAGTGTCAGGGTACTGATTCTTCTCAGTGGACCTGCGTATATACACTTTCAGGAGCAATAAATTGGTGGTCAAGAAAACCAACCTAACTCTTTCCCTCCTCTTCCAGCTCCTACGACTGCCTTCGTGATGACCCGTTTGACCACAACTGGCCGTCCCTGCCTCAACTCCCTGGTTTGCACTACTCAATGAACGAACAGTGCCGCTTTGACTTCGGTGTAGGCTACACGATGTGCACTGCGGTAAGAGACCCCGATAGCCTGGCAATTCCTTTTCCGGTTTACTAACACTCACAAACTGTACCGGCATGCTGAGGGCGACCGCCGCCAGTCAAGCTTAGCATCATTTTATCTTCTCAGATCAAATGTCAATACAGTGCTGTGTGAATCTCAAGAGATCTTTAGCGTTCTGGCAAAATTGCTTTGAAATAGTGCTCTTGCGGTAATTCAGAATTTGCTGAACTTCACTGTGGTATTTAAATTTTTATGGGAACTCTTGAGCTCAGAAGGTTATCCTCATTAACTGAGCCTGGTAGTGACATATCTCTGATTTACTCTGGACCATAATGAGCCACGCATA
Source organism: Zenarchopterus dispar (assembly GCA_028564865.1). Lineage (NCBI taxonomy): Eukaryota > Metazoa > Chordata > Actinopteri > Beloniformes > Zenarchopteridae > Zenarchopterus > Zenarchopterus dispar. The sequence goes on from JAOWBL010000002.1 coordinate 8,693,117, forward strand.
CTTAGGTATTCACATTCCTCTGATGTCCTCTGTTTCCTCTCCCGGCCACTGGTGGGATTGACATCTTTCTTAAAAGCAGGTAATTGGTTTTAATAGCTTTTTTTCCCCTTCTGTTATTAATGTTAATAAAAAGCAACTATTCATTATAGCAGTGCAGTTGTCCTGTTACCACAGTGCTTTAACACGAATCGGAGGCTAGGAATAGTTTAACACAACATACCCTAGAGAAGCTACACCTTTCTGCAGACTCTAACTTGGCATCTTTAGCTTCCCTCCAGACAACCTCACCTTCTCTATAACTGAAGCCACTGTGGCACACTATTGCAAAGCTGTTGCTTGATTGACTAAAGGCTTTATTTTTTGTTTTGTTTTGTTTTGTTTGTTTGAGAGGGGTAGGGGCGGGCTTTGCACACATTGCTAGATTACCCTCTATTCTCTTGTCAAACTCATTCCCCTCAGCTAACAAAGGTGGGCCAGTCAGGATCCCAGGTAAGGTAACCGAATCTCTGGGAAGACGTGTGGGCCGTCATGTATTTTCTCAGATTTTTAATTTCTCTATTTGTCCACCGAAGTGTTTTTAATGTTGCTCCTTGCTTTTATTTATTTATTTATTTATTTTTACTGTACCTCTTGTTTCTCTGTCCTACCCATTTGTCTTATTTTGGATCGTAGTCTGCAGGATTCTAAAACGCTGTCTTTTTCTTTTTCTTTTTCTTTTTTTTTTAAGAGAAAGCAGCTCGAAAAATCCCTCAAAACACCATGATCCTGCTGGTTCATTGGTGCAGTGGTTACGGTTTTGTTCAGCACTTGAACAATACCATAGCCCAAGTACTCTCCTGCACATCTATGCTAAATCACTGCAGCACTGGCAGGAAGAGCCTCATTATATTGGCACTCTCAAGACTATAAATGAGCGGAAAAGGTTGGAGGGATGTCTCCCCCATCCAAGGGAAAGGACTTAGCCAGAACAGAAACTGTTTTTCCATGTTTCCCTTCGGCTTTTAGGATCCTACAGTTTGATGTAACTCAGATTATCTACCACAGTCCTGGCCGCTGATTGCGACTCTCCTGACCTGTAAAGGTCCCCCAGGATCATGGCAGTTAGGGAAAGGAGGGGGCCGGGGGACCATGTCCCTCAGAAAATAAACCCAGCTTAGTTTAGCGGTTTCCTTGTCTTCATTTTAGATGAGGAGAAGAATTTGGTCATCCTTCTGTGTCTCAAGGCTTTTACAGGTCACCCAAACCAGATCTTTTGGCTGTTTGCCCTCTGACCTCTGTTGTGGTGTAATCAAACCATAGTCTGTCTCACTATGAGAGGCTGGTCTCTCTTTACCATCCATTGGTTAAGTTTGCATGAATTGCAGTTTTTTTTGTTTGTTTGTTTGTTTGTTTTTTCCAAGTGGAGTTCAGTGTAAAGTTTAGGTTTGGTGTATTTTATTGTTGGCTCTGATACTGTAGTGGCTACTGTTGTTGTGATATTTCTCCTCCCATCTCTCCTTTCATTATGTATTTTCAGTGTTTAGCACCATCTCAGCTTTCTTCATTGTGGTTGCCCGGTTTGCTTCTTGCAAAGTTGTGATTTTTGATTGTAAGCGGTCCTTTCTCTGTGCCCCACAGTATCGCTCGTTCGATTCATGCAAGCAGTTGTGGTGTAGCCACCCAGACAATCCATTTTTCTGCAAGACCAAGAAAGGGCCACCCATCGATGGAACCATGTGTGGGAATGGGAAGGTATTGATACATTGTTGCATAAACAGGATGTTGAAGAAAAAGCAGTTTGATCCCCGATATCCAAATGCTAAATTTAGGATGTGTTGTTGGTCTGTTGAAGCACTGCTTTAAAGGTCAGTGTATGTGGCTGACGCCTGACATCATGAAACAAGATGGAAACTGGGGCTCATGGAGCGAGTTTGGCCAGTGCTCTCGCACCTGTGGCGGAGGGGTGCAGTTTCGCACACGTGACTGTGACAGTCCAAGGTATGAAAGTGTCTTACACTGTGTATATGAGTATTTGTTCTAAGCTGTACAAAATTCTGCTGCAGCACAAGTTAAATGTACCTCAGCAATAGATTTTGAGATTTTTTTTATCCTCGCTCCTCATGGACACTTGTATGTACATTTATTTTAGCTCAGTATTTCAAGTGAAAAACCCACAGTGGGTTAAAAAATGAAACCCAGTAACCTTTAGTCTGATAGAGAATTCTTGTGCTCCTGCCGTGCCGCGTCTCCAGACCAGCCAACGGAGGCCGAACCTGCGTGGGGGCAACATACCAAGTCCAGATGTGCAACGTCAATGAGTGTGAGGATATCTACAGTGACCCACGAGAGGATCAGTGCCAAGCCTGGGACCACAGCAACAAGCACAGCTGGCTTCCTTACGAACACCCAGACCGTGAGTATACACCTGGACAACAGGTGCTTCGGTGGATGTAGTTTGTGGATGACAAAGCAGAAGTGATGATGCACGATTGGAGCTCTGCAATGAATAAAAAACCTAAACATATTATTGAATGTGGCTGAGTTTTAGTGGATTTAATTACAGTCACTTTAAAAAGCACATACACCTTTTTTTTAAAAATATATTTCACATATCAGGACATAAAAGAAAAAAAATCAACTGATCTTTCCCAGGTCTTACAGTTAGGTAAACTGAAGATCAGATGAAAAACATCACTCAACATATTCAAGTGTCTTTATTCAAGTGGAGGAATTTGGACCCACTCTTCTTTGCAATGTTCCCTCAGTTCACTCAAATTTGTTAGCATACATTTACTCGCTCCCCGGCATTTCAGTCATTCAAAGAACGAGACTTTGAATGGGTCATTACATACCTTGATTTTTATTTTTCTTTAAATGTGGTGCTGTGAAAGATGTCATTTGGACACGGTGTGACCTTCCTGGGACTTCCACACCTGAGAGGATGATTTCCTGTCTTGAACCTTTTTCACTGTTGAACGATGGAATCTGAATTGTTAATAAAAAGTCTTACAGTTCCCAGATTAGTGGGATGCTTCTCTGAGGTCATTGTTGATCTCTTTCATCCTTAACACATAATGATACAGTGTAACATGCCCTCTTTTGTTGTTCATTTGAAGTTGTATTGACCTCATTTTAAGACCTGGTAAGACCATATGATTTTTTATGAAGTCCTCATGTGTAAAGTCTTAGGAAGGAGAGATTGTATTGGCTGTGTTTTGTTACAGCCTCTGACATCTGGACATCCTGCTGAGGGTGAACACAGCTTCGAGACATGCCTAAGCCATCCCATAAAAACACACTGTGTCTTTGAATATCTCTTTGAACTTGGTGTGTACTTCCTCTCCTCCCATTGGCTGATATCATTTGAACTTCAGTGACCCTCCTCTTTTTTCTTTTTTTTCCCCCTCTACTCGTGCATTGTGTTAGTTGACACACATGGACCAAACTATCAGCATCACTTTGGACCCCACACCTAAAGTTTTCCTCAAATACTCAATAGCTAAAAGCTCTCCAAGACATCAACAAGTTTTAAAATGTAAAGGTCAGAGGTCACGCTGTGTGAACTCAGATGAACCTTGCTAAAGGATTTTTCTTAGATGCCAGATTTTTCAGCTGAAAACAGAATTCAGTTTGTGTGGGAAGTGAAGAGTTGTGAATTCCACTCATATTCTGTCATCTCCTGATCTCCTGACAATATGAGTGTGTCTGTTCCAGATGTGCAATTCATACATTTGTTTGACAAATTGTTGCCTTTATTTCTCCACAAGAGCACTGTTCTGTGCCAACAGATGTGCTATGAAAATGCCCCAGAGGAAAGAAACATAAAGTAAAAGGCAAACATTTAGTTAGAAACTTTTCCAACTATTTATGTTGTGTGTTCTCATGCAGATGAAATCATGTCTCCCAGAATGCCCTACAGAGCAGTAAACCACAACCATAATGTTCTTGAAAATAAAGGATCACAACTCCTACTGGTCTAAATGTTTCATTTATTTGCGTGTTCTCCTGTTAAAGGGATGCAACAGAATTTTGGGAATTAGTTTATTTGGAGTCAACCATAAATACTGCTTTCTCCAGTCTGACTCCAATAACCCAGTTTGAATAAGGCCCCACCAGTCCAGCTGAGCGTCATCACTAAAAGTGAATTGTTACCAACCATCTAACTTTCATTTAGCCTGGGTGACTTTCTAATAAACTTCCTAATAGTTCCAAAATATTTGTATTTACCTGTTGTGGTTTGTATACTCACCTTGTCGAAAAATAACTATGTAATGTATGATATGCACCAATCTTGTAAAAAGATGAGAAGCTATATTTTGGCAAAGCATCATTACCTGTGCACAGTCAATGCTAGCAGCTGGTCTGTTGCCAGGTAACAACTGATCTGAGAGTTCTAGAACCAAGTTAACTCATAGTTTACAATTAGCTTTCATGACCTACAGTTTTTCCTCAGTGTATTCCCTGATTGGTTTAAAGTCGTCGTCATCATGGGACAACAGTGTGCTCACAAAGTCAGTCATAGTTAGCAGTCCTACCACTGCCTAGTCACACTGTTGACAGATGTTTTACTGCACTCCAGTAGCAGCAGTTTGCCAGGATGAGACTGTTGTTTCCTGAACATGTCCTGGTCTTTCATTTTACATACTGCACTTATTTCTACATGAGGTTTTTGCACAAATCACAACATGTAATAGGAACATGTTTGAGATGGTCAGAAGTTTATTTTATCACTCAGGACGGGTGTAGCCCTATGATAGACTGGTGACTTATTCAGGGTGTACTCCTACCTACCACCTGTAATGAGCTGGGATAGGCTCCAGTGGACCCCCATGACCCTGTAAAAGGGACTCAGCAGGTATAGGAAATGGATGGATGGATAGGTGTAGCAGTTTACTTTGACTGACTGTGCTAAGCTATGCTAAGTGGGGATTTGTCAAACAGGTTACTGGATGTTGAAGGAATAAATGGTTTACACCCTCCTATCAAGTTGTGGAGTCGAATGCAAATGAGCTGTTTCCCAAAGTGTTGGCATATCCCTTCAAAAGTTCAGAAACAGATCAGTTCAGTGTGACAAAAAGTCAGAAGGAGCATTATGAGGAACTATAATAAACTGTAAATACAGCTCAGGCTCTGCAGTTTTACTTCTCCACTGCCCTCAGTGCGTGTGCATGGCTACATGAGCTGTGGTCGCAGTGGAACCAATGTTCTTTCAGACATTGTTAGTGTGCATCTTCATCCTATTTTGTCAAAATGGGTTTTCCTCCCATAATTCACGGCATGCCCGGTACCTGTTCATTTGTGTCAAAGCTCCAGAAGGCACGGTCTCTGAACCATAGGCCATCTGACTTGTGGTGTAAGAGCGTTCATTCTCACTGGGCTGATCTGCCACGTTTTGTCTCCGAGGGCTCATGTAGTTGTAGGATGACTCACTGAGGCAGAAACAATGAGACACAGTGTCACGCAGAGTCACAAAGAGTTCATTCCCAGCATTAATAAACCGCCACATGTTGGTTATTAAAACTGAACTCATCGACGTGGATTTTAAGAGTCACAGTTTGACAATCATTTCACAGTTAGTGAAGATCAAAACGTGTTTGTGTTTCCTTCCTAGCTAAAAAACGGTGCCACCTGTATTGCCAGTCCAAGGAGACACGAAACTCAGTCCTCATACACAAGATGGTCCTGGATGGCACCCGCTGCTCATACAAGGATCCCCACAATGTGTGTGTGCGCGGGGAGTGTGAGGTGAGTGACGTCACATGTGATCCTCAGGACAAGGCAGCTGGATGTGATCAGGTCTGTGTGTCTGAAACTTTCTGTGTCACACCAACAGAAGGTGGGCTGTGACAGCGTGTTCGGCTCCTCAAAGCAGGAGGACAAGTGTGGTGTGTGTGGAGGTGACAGCTCCAGCTGCAGAACCTTTAAAGACACAATCACACGGACCGCAAAGAAACAAGGTAAACAGTCACAGTTATTGTGTTTAAATCTGGGACTGTCAACATCATGTTATTGGCCATAGTGTATTTGTTTGCATGCTGCTTCCTCGTGTTTAATTAAACATCGCCCTCTAGGGGAACTCTTGAGTAACTGACTCTAGACCTTTGGGAGATTGAGCTGACATGTCTCCAGCATGTTTCCATGTGAACATTGCCAAGGAGTTACATCAAACTTCATGAGCTAATGTTAAGTATATTATCAGACATAGTGTCAGGACAGACCCACATCATTACAGAAGAGTTCCCAGAATTCTCTGCCTGTTTTCTCAGGCAGAAAATAATGAGGGGTGTCAGTTTTTCGAGGCGACCGATGCATATGTTTGAGGCCACAAACCCTCTGAGTTTGTTATTTCAGGTTACCTCAAAGTTCTTGAAATCCCCAGAGGAGCGAGACACTTACTGATTCAAGAGCTGACAGCCACCTCACATGTTCTCGGTATGTGACGTCAAACCTTGTTTTGTATTTCATGCACATGTGTGTATATTTCTATGAGCTTTTTCTTTGAGAATTTCTGTTTCAAATCTCTCTGCAGCTGTCAAGAACGTGGCATCAGGACTGTTCTTCTTAAATGGGGAAAACGACTACCCAAAATCCCGCTCAGTCATAGAGAAAGGCGTGGAGTGGGAATATGAAAATGACAAAGACAGGGAAACCCTTCAGAGTACCGGCCCACTCAGACATGGGATTTTAATAATGGTACATGAAGCAGGAATGAGTTTGATGCTGAATTTGGTTTTTGTCCAAGAATATTTACAACCAAATTCACACTTTTTGTTTGTGTATTAACCCTGTTGTTGATAGTGATTGGGTTTCTCATTAAATTCATGTTCATTCGTCTCATTGTAGGTGAAATTAAATGGCAATGAGAATGTGAATTTGACCTACAAGTACATGATGAAGTTGGACAACGATTCCTTCATCCTAAGCAATGACCTGGTAGAGGACAGCCCATATGAGTGGGCACCAAAAAGATGGTCCTACTGCTCCAAGCCTTGTGGTGGAGGTACAATGAAGCCAGGAACAAAATATTTTTCTTTTCTGTCATTGTGTCTCAATTCACATGATTTTCTCTTTCTTTAATTTATAGGGAAGCAGTACTTGCGATACGGATGCAGAAGAAGAGTTGACAGTAAGATGGTTCAAAAAAGCTTTTGTAACAAGTCCCATATGAAACTAAGGGGAGACACCAGAGACTGCAACCAGAAACCCTGCCCCCCACCCATGTACGTGTAATCTTGACACTCCCGTAGGGATGTAACTTAACCATGTTCGGATAACTTCGAGATTTTCTGCTTTCAAAGGCGCTTTCTTCTAACCATGATCATTTTAATCCTTCTTTGTCTTGTTCCATACTTGCAGCTGGGTGGCAGGAGAATGGCAGAACTGCAGTAAACCCTGTGGGAAGACGGGGCTGCAGACCCGCTCTGTCAGCTGTGTCCAGCCCTCAGAAGACAACACCACACGCCCCATCCACAACAAGCATTGCAGTGACGACCGTCCCGAGTCCCGCAGACCTTGCAACCGATTTCCCTGCCCCACCCAGTATACAGTTGGCCCCTGGTCACAGGTATGAAGGCTAGACATAAGAACCACCAGTGATACTAAAAAGTGCAAGACAGTGTTTTTGCAACAGCTTTGTCCAATGTTCAGTGTTTTAAACATTACAGGAAGCCTCTGAGAACCAGTTGTGCCCTACTATTCTCAAACGAAACAGCTATAATGTTTATACTCCTTGCATGCCTTTGGATTGTAGTAATCATTTATAGCTCTGTATTTGTATTCATATCTTGTACTTTAGTGCTCAGTGACATGTGGTAACGGCACCCAGCAGAGACAGGTTGTCTGCCACAAAAAGGACAACACCACTGCCCTGTGTCTGGACAGCAAGCCGGACACCATAAGAGTTTGTCGCATGGAACCATGTCCCAGTAAGCGTTAAGCCAACTGCATCTCATAAATAACCTTGACAGGGTTGACAGCTACTTTAATAGTTCAAATATTACTAATGCATGCAACATCAAAGCTGAAAAGGCAAATGTAATTAATAAATCGCATACTCTTGGTTTTCAAGTATTATACAAAGGACAAACACACTCTATAGACATCTTGGACTTTTAAATACTGACCATTTAAAAGCTAAATGGGGGTAGTGCTTAACTAGGAATAAAAAAAATACCTGGCTACTATTCAGAAAATGAGTTAAAACATGCATAAACCATGAATATGAGATATTGTGATCATGTACATGTTCATCATTTCATTTGAAGAAGTTTGCTTCCTTTGATGTTCAAGAAACATAAGGTTTTCTGATCCACATTCATTGCTGGATAGGCTTTTGTTGATTTGTGTCTAAAATACTCCACTTTAGCTCCTGATCTTTAAAGCTGCTTTTCAAAAATCCCTGAAATATAGGCACTGTGAAGTCTGAAATGCAAAAGTTATGTGGTTATGTAGACAAGTGAATGAAGGAAAAACTGCAAAGCGTTTCAGCCAGGTCAGATGCACTTCTACCAGTCTAACACCTCCATCACTCTGGGTTTTTTTCTCTGCAGAGGGCTCATCGGACCTCACCAAGAACGGCAACATTCTGATCCAGTGGCTGTCTCGCCCAAACCCCAACTACCCAAGGATCTCCATAAGTAAAACCTCCCTCTATAGCTCCCAGCCTGGCCTCCACAGCAGCAGCCGCAGCTGCGTGTCTGTCCTCTGCCGGGCCCTGCCCATCTCTGTTCTCCTGTCTCTGCAGGGCTGGCCCCGGCTGGCCCCCTGACCCGCCTCTCCCCCATTCCTTGTGCCTGTGCCCACGCCTGTGAGCGAGTGGCAAAGCTTTCGCTTCTCTTTTGCGGGGGGACGACGTCTCTCTCTGTGTCTGAGACGGCTTTGACCTGGGGGGAGGTTCTCTGGCTCCTGTGTGTGCTAGTTGGTTCTCTCTTTGCTCTGTCTCTCTCTATCTCTCTATCTCTCCTGTGTGGAGCATTGTGTCGTAACCGCTGGCCAGTCGAAAACTCAAAAAGATCAACAAAAAAAAAATTTGACGTGAAAAAGGATCCGAAGTGGCAAGGCAAACAGGTTGTCATTGGCACCTCGCGAGGTGTGTCAGTGAGCCGTTCATGTGTGAGGAACTCCCTCTGCATTTGGCGGCCATGTTTTGCGCGAGCTTGCTGGGTGTTGTCATGGGTTACCACACCTGAGATGCGGCTGCACATTTTTTTTCTTTTTGTAGCGCATTGTCAGTGTGGGGAGAAACAGATGTGAAAATAAACAGAAAAGTATATAAATATCTAGAACTATATATATAAATATATCTAAAAAAAAAAATGAAAGCTTTATCGTGAATGTGATCTGAGGACATCTTTGCTAAAATGCTCATCTGACATCCTGGTTCCATACGGGGATGAGAACGGCGTCTCATTCTACGTTCCATTCTCAGATTGACAGGAACGCAGCACAGGGACAGGAAGTGATATGAGTGAACGTTGTGAGTTTTCTTTGGGGGGGAGGGAACTATGAAGTGAAAAATCTCTTGAACAATAAAGAAAAAAAAAAACAGGGTAGTCTGACCACTTGAGGTTGCTTCCCATTTCACCTCATCATCAGCCATTCTCTCTTTGACTGTTATACAAAAGTTCAATAAATGCAGCTTATTTGTGCTTGCAGACTTTAAACAAATACATCTATAAGTATATTTGTTTTTATATATACCTATAAAATCTAAATCTATATAAGTAACAATAATATTAATAATGTTTTACCATGAATAAGCTGTAGCTTATTTGCCTAAAACCTTTGGACTGCTATTGATCGCTTAGATCCTTGACTGTTATGTGTATTTTTTTATTGATTTTACATGAATAAAGATGAATATTTAATTAAAAAAAGTGTTTTGGGGGAAAGGGGTTAGACCTATATTATGCAGGACCTGGTCAGTTAGTTGCCTCTCCAATCTCTCAGATGGATCAGGGGTTTACTGCCACTTCTTGTTTTCTTTAAGAATAGGATAACATTTTGTCATGCACATTTGCATTCATCACCTGTATGTTTGCATATATAGCTGTGTGTATGTGTGTGTGTGTGTGTCCGTGTGTATATATTATGTGTGCATGGGAGGATCTGTGTCTTATGTGTAAGCTTACATGGGTGAGAAAATGAAAAAGAAAGACCTGTCTAGTCAGTCAAAGTCACAGACGTGTGTGCTTGTGAGCATGTATGTGTGTGTATCTGTCTGTGTGTGTGTATGTGTGTGTGTGTGTTAGTTAGTGTTTCACCATTCGGGCTTTTACACACTGCGTTCAGATACAGAAATACCTCATAGACTTTGATTTGAGAGCGTCCGATGATCTCACTTTCTTTTGATGAACATTAAATCACGTGAACAATGCCTTATCTTGGATTGAATGTAATGGCATTTATCTGTGAAAGAGATGGCTTTATTCATTCAAAGTTTCACTCGGAATAGAGGCAGCTTCAAACCAACTAAACAAACTCACACCCGCCAACCATCACACCTACCAAGGTGACGTTGGGTCAATGTCCGACTACTGGGAAAGGGTTTTCAAAGGGCCGAGGGTACCGACACGTATGGCATTTGAAAAAGAAAAGGAAAAAAGAAAAAAAAAAAAAAAGAAAAAAAATGAACACTTCAGACTTGTCATTGTATTGTGATCACATATTTCTGTTGTGACTATGTAGCGAGCTATCCAAGGTTTCCTTCTGCTGGAGTTGGACTGTGTGAAACCAAGCCAGACCTAGCAGTGCGATACTGTATATAACATTGGTGTTGACTGTATTTAATAATGTTCATGACTGTTATCTTCTTCTATAATATTCTATACTATGGGTAACTGTTTTGTGGCTTCACTGGCTTGCTGCGTGGGGCTGGTTAACGTTTGGCTAACGTTGAAGAAACATTCTGATGGACTACGTGCACTGCGTCTATATGCACTTTGATTTATCAGGGAAATTTTATTAATGTTTTGTAAATGTTTCATATGACACTTAATGTGCCATTCCAGTTTTTACATCATCATGGAAATTATGTATTTTATTTAAAAAGCAAATATCATTTATGTACTTCATGTCTTCTTTTTTCTTTTTTTTCTTTTTTTCAATCGATAAACAGATTGACTGGTTGATTTCCAAGTAATCAAGTGTTTTACCAAAGTGACTGTGAACTTGTAACTTTCGATACAGTTGAATTATTTTTCTTAAGAAAAAAATATATATCTATATATTGAGCAGGAGGAAGGGCGTACATCTCATTGTTTCAGTTTCTGTCATTCTCAACAGCAAAGTTGTATCAATAAAAATGTTTTAAAAAGTGTGATCTCTCTCTCTCACCAGGAATGTTGTCTGGTTAGAAAATGACAAAAATGTCAGACATTGCTGTGGAATTGTAGTTATTTTTTACTGCAATACAACAAAACAGTGATATGTCAAGTGATGAAGTTTTGCCATTTAACTAACAGGCTCCAAGAACTCAGAGATAAATGGTTTTATATACATATTTCTGGCTTAAATCTTCAATATAATGACAACACAAGACTGGCGAGCCTTCTTTTCCTTTTCAGTTGCTCTGGACTGACCTAATGACTGCTCTTCTTGGGTTTTTCTCTTCATCCTTCCTGCATCCTCTGCTTATCGTCTGGCTTTACTACTTGGCACAGTGTGGAACAATCACACACACTCTCACATGCACACTAACATGCACACAGAGACCAATGCTAACATAACCATAATTTCTTACTGTGAACATTATTTAACTTTCAAAGATCAACGATCACACGTTATTTCTTAGACTCTTAACTGCTCCACATCTCAGCTCTCTGTTCTCTTCTTCACAGGCCAGCGTTGTCATAGAGACCGCTCCGTGTTCTGTCGCATGGAGACGCTGAAGCGCTACTGCTCCCTACCGGACTATCAGCGTATATGCTGCAAAACCTGCAGCGACGTCAGTGGTAGAGGCCCTGTTCCCAGCTCCAGCACCAGATCCACCCTCATCACCTCCACCTGGCCCAGAGATACAACTCCTCCATCCCCCAACATGCCGAGCTCCAGCTTTACCACCTCTCAACCTAGTAAAGCTGTCATCACAACCATTTCAGCTTCTACTATGTATTCCTGGCCCACCCCTCATCCATCTAACGACTCAACTCTTCACTCCACCCCAACTCCACTGAGTACCGCAGAAGTGATTCCCACTTATCCACCAGCTGTAACCACCACTCCCCTCCTCTCTACTGCATTTCCTGTAGTCATCAGCACAATTTTCCCAACCTTTCCCATAGATGGGGACATGGATGCACGGTTGCAGAATCCTTCAAATTTACCTACAACAGATGGTACCGCAATTGGTGCAACATCCGGTCCAGTGATGACAAACCCAACAGACATCCTGCTAAGATCCAAGCCTGAAAAGAAAATCCAGCCGAAACCCAAGAATAAGGTCATTCCATCAAAGATCAATCAGAAAAACAAGACAAGCCACAAAAGTGCTCCAAAAGAACCTGTTCCACCAAAGCTTAATCCCAAGAAGAAAAACACCCCTCCAAAAACTGGCACTCCCAAAAAGACCACTTCAGAAAATACGACTCCAAAAAAGACCGTTCCATCAAACACAGCTGTGAAAAAGGCTACGCCAGCAAAATCTTCTTCAAACAAGACAACGCCGTCAAATACTCCTGCGAAAAAGACTGCTCCAGTAAAGCCCACTCCTGCAAAAAAGAAACCCTCTCTACAAAAGCAGGTTCCAACAAAGACCAATCCCAAAAAGAGCATTGACCCAAAAAAAGAACTGAAAAAACAAATTCAGACAAAGAAAACCCTCCAAAAACATCCAAAACCAGCCCCCAAAGCTGGCTTAAACCCAAAGGCCAAGGTCAATCAGAATAAAGTCAAGGAGAAAAAGACTAATCCAAAGCAGACATCTTATTATAACACCCCTCTCATTCCCTCTGAAAGCAAAGAATCCTATGAAGAGGAGTTTGCCTCCACTATTCCCTCTAGCACCAATGTTCATGGTACAATGGCGAGCTTGCCCTTCCCTGAGTCGAGAATCAGTGTCACATACGTAAACAATGATATTACAGATCCATCTCCACTCTGGTACAGTGACAGCGTAGTCGCTGAGGCCACAACACCCAACACCTTTGTTGACTTCATAACACCTGCTGAAAACATCAGTATTGAAGGTTTCACAGTTCCAGATGAAACAATGCCATATGGTGATGGTACAATGGCAAGCAGCGGTGATGCAATGGAGACCAGCGGGACCTTTCCAAGTGGAGATGACAGCAAAGAGTCCTCTCACATTTTAGATGGGGTCAGCGGCACCATTGTGCTGGACGATACCCTCTCCATGGTGATCCCAACTATAAATGGAGAGGGTATATTAGAGCTCCCTTCTTCACCGTGGGAAAACCAGTATGAGTACATCCCTGTTAACATTCCCACTCCCACGACAACATTAGAACCTGGTACCAACCCACCTCTCACTACGATCACTCCCAACAAAGAAGTACCAGAAACCGCCGCCACTGCCGTCATCTCTACCACAAAGCACCAGCACACGGCCGCGGAGAACAGTGAGAACAACTCCATCGATACGTTTTACAACAGGGTCGTCACCATGGACAGTGACATCTCTCAGAACAACCTGATCCCCAAGCGGCGGGTCAACCTCAGAGAAAGAACCAGGAACAAGCGCATACAAGAGCTTCTAGAGGAGAAGCGGAACTTTCTCCTCCGGATGAAGAGAGGCCACGCTGCGCAATAGAAGAAGCCTTCTCATTTCTCTTATAGAGAGGATCACCTTTTAACTGCCACAATGCTTTTTTTAAAACCTTTTCCAAGCAAAATAAGAACAAATCAATAAGCATTTCTCTTATAATTGGGACAGCTGCTGGGAGGGAGTATCTTGGTCGAATTTTTGATGGAAGAAATCTTTTTAACATTGCCCACCTGATGCAGATTCGATCCAAGTTGCCATTTAAACACAGGAAGGTGAAACAGGTGTGATGAACAGTGCACCTCTTCTGACCAGCCTTTTACAAGTCCAACCTATTGACTTACGAAATAACTTTTTACATGCTCTTGTTTGAGGATCTAGGGATGTAGATAAGATGTAATTTAGTTTTGAAGTTTCATTCCATAGATACTCAGAGAGCCAACACATCTCCCACCCTGAATCTAACTCTCTTTCCAATATTTTATCATAGCCGAGGACTGCAGCTCCCCACTCAGATATATGAATACCTCTCAGACCTGTAACAACAACTATAATGATGCAATTGTTTACTTTTTGAGTGACCAGTACTCTGAGTACCCTAGACATTCTGTATAGTGGGGAAATGTCAGATATTCACAAAGTTTGAGTTCCCTTTTGATGTCATTAGATTACAAATGTTTACATTGGTTGGACTGTGTTGTTATTTCCAAAGGAAAAAAAAATCCCAAAAAGTGTATAATTTCTCAGGAATTTATAGTGTGAAATGAGGGACATTGCCAAACACCTGGTGCTTACTTAATCCATTAAAACTTTGTTAAGCTAAGGGGGAATCAAAACTTTTGAGAGGGGAAAAACATTTATTTGTTTTTCTTCTTTGATGCTCAGAAAAGTATGGTGCTTTTTTTTATTGTCAGTGTTGCTAAAAGCAATGTCCCTCATGCATTCATTTATGCAGGGAAACTACAATAAATAAATAAACAAGCCTTTTTATACTGTTCAGACTAAAGCTTTGAAGGCCAGTGTACTTTCTCTAGAAGTTAAATTGCGTTGTTTGTACATCTCTAACTTGCTGCAAAGCCATCTATCTTTCTGTACAATACATGTACATATGAAATAGAAGTTAATGTTTAATATTTATTAAAGTATAAGTACCTGTGGTATTTTGCAATTTATCTGTGTTGTGTGATTTCTTGTCGAAAATAATATAACACATATAACACAAAGGAAAAACAATAGACTTCGTCAGGTCCTGCTGCAGCAATCATCAAAATATCAACAGCACCTTTGCAAGCTTTTTTGGGGGGTTTCTTCTCGACTTCTAGTTGTGAAGCAATGACACTTACGGCCTGAAGGGGGAGACAGAGAACAGGACTCGTGTTCACTGCTATCACGTTTATGTAGCTTTCATGTAGTTCTTGTACTTTCTTCATGATGGCAAAATCAGATTATCAGAATACATTTTAGTGTAATAATTTAACCTTATTTTTAAATCTTTAGAGGTTAAGCGATGTGTTGTTTTTTTGTTTTTTTTTACATACCCACAAACAAAATCTGAAAGTTCTGCTGCCAGCGTCCAAAGAGCAACAAGTCAGAGCCAAACTCTGAAAAGTACTACTAAGATTCAGGTGTCTATTTGTGGGTGCATTAAAGTTGTACATTTCAAAGCTGAGATTTAGGAAAGAGTGACCAGAATCAGGAAAAAAAAATGTTTTAAGTTCACCAATAAATACCATGCATCACTTTAACGGCACCATCCATCATCATGGCATGATGATGTCATAGTGATGGCATCATCATGCTGTGAGGATATTTTAACCAGGGAGGCCTATGAAATTGGTAAGAATTCAAGGAATGGTGGAAAGTGCCCAATATATAAGAAATGCTTTAAAACTCTTAAAATTCTGTTTCAGTGTTTCAAAGAATTGAGAATGATGACTCCAAGTATGGTGCTAAAGTAACCACAGAGTAGTTTCAAAAGGAAAACTTGAATGTCTAAATGGAAAAATGCAGTATGACCTAAAGTTTACTGTGCTGCAACAGAATGGTGATGGAGACAAAGCAGTTTTGTGTTCAGGAATTGATGAAAATCCAATCTTATAGAGAAACACTCGAAGAAACTTGCAGCTGTAACTGCTCTCTTTCGTTTCACTTTCCTAACTCCACACGTCTTTTCCTTCAAAGTACTGAGCATAATCAGGGAATTATAAGTTGTCCTTTGTCTTCTTTACTTTGCCTACTTCATGTCTGTCCACCAAGAGACAGTTCATGTGTTGTTTTAAACAATCTGTCTGAATGAGATTGTCATCCACATCCATCATGAACCTTTTCAACACAACATTCATTTATTTTTGTTTCAACAGCTTCAGAAAGGGGTTTGACCCAATAAAAAAAATCATATCAAAAAACACCATCAACTAGCAATATCATAATCTGCATTGTTTAAGACAGAAGAGTATTTTAGATTTTGGTGTTACACTGAGCTTAACCAAAATGCCATGCACAAACAGATTTGTTTGTGACATGACAATTTCTAACATTATGCTTCACTCACAGTCTACATCACTGGGTGGAAAAAAGAAGACAGATTCAACAGTCTGCAAAAAAACTGTGAAAAAAAATTCAGAATAATGCTCTAAAGAGTCCACATTGTGAAGACTTTGAATATCTTATATACTGAACCAAACAGTATTCAAAGATTCAGAGAATCTGCAGAAATCTCTGTGCGCATGGCACAACGAAGAAAATCACCGTTGCATGCATGTGATTTTCAGACCTCCAGGCTGGACTTCATTAAAGTCAGAAGTGTTTCTGTAATGATCACTGCATGGGCTCAGGAGCACTTAAGGAAATTGCTGTCTAATAACACATTTCACCACACCATCCACAGATGTAAAGTAAAAGTAAAAGTCCTACATGAACATGAGCCAGACATGCTGCTATCTCTTTGGGCCACAGCTTTAAAAGAAGAAGAAGACTGAGGCAAATTAGAAAAATGAACCGGGGACAGAAAAATTGAAGTTTTTTTTGGAAACCATGGACACTGTGTCTTCTAGACCAAAAAGCAGGTGCAACATCTGGTTTGTTTTCAGCGCGTAGTTGACAAGCCTGCATCCCTTGTGGTATGAATGTGCGTTAGTGCTTGAATGGGCTGCTTACACATCCCATCCAGGGTGCATCCATGCAGGGAAGGCCATGCCATTTTCAGCAAGACAAAAACATAAAATAAATAAATATGTTACACGTCTCTATTTATCTTCTTCTGTCCAGTATATACAACTGAATGCAGAAATCATTTTCAGCAGTCTGTTTATGCTCAATGTGAGTAGTATATTTTCATCGATCTTCACAAAAATACTGCATTCAAATGCTATTAAAGGAAATAAAGAAAAAGGGAGCATTAAACTCTCATTTTTACATAATTTGCAGTGCATCTACTCTCACTGTCTTCGTCATGTTCCAAGTGCTAATACAGAGAGAGATGCCGCCTATGTGTTGACGTCATTCAGACTTAGATCTCATCTATTTTTCATTTTATATCTTCTATCCAGTATACAGTGAATGCTTGGAACTGATGGGTCCATAGCAGGAAAGGCTGTGATTAACTAGCCGCCAGTTATTGATTTTTATCAGCTGAGAAATGGTTTTTGATTTTCTCAAAACCATTTCTCAGAAGTTTCCACAAGCTTCTAAGAAATAGTCGTAGTTTTCCTCTGGAGGGCAGACGGAGTAGTTCCCCTGAAAACCATCTCAGTTCCAAGACCAAATTGTTTTGAAATGTTTGTGAAAATTCAATTACTGGGGGCGGGACAAACAAAAGCAGCGTTTGTAATGTACTGCCATCACTCTCCACAAATTTATTTGTGAAGATTTCAATTATTTTCTAAATCAGTCACAGTCAAGTCCATAATCAGACCATTTTAAGATTTCCCCATTTTGCTAAAGCTAGGATCAGCTCATAGATGGCTTTTTAAATCAAAGTACATAAAACCATTCAAAGGTGAGATTTTACACAGTCCCAAATATAAATTAAGACCCCTTGTTCTGACACTTGCAGTTTAGGTCTGGGACATACCACCAAAAAGACAAAAAAGAGTTATTCAAAAGGACAAGGAACATAGCAGACAGTATCATTTTTAAAAAGTAGAAGTTCAGATCTGAACAAATGGACCAGTAACACTTTACAATAAGATACGCAAAATGTTACTTAACTGCTGGGAACTCTTTTGAAACCTCATGATTAACAAATGGTTAAGTACTGGTTAGTTCCTCGTGTGTTGCCAAGTAGTGAAGTAACATTTTACATACCTTATTGTAAAGTGTTACTAATGGTAGAAAGAGACCGATAAAAGAAAAAAAAAAAGAAAGTCCCTATGAATGATATCCATCCTCTGGAGAGTGGTTGATGTCGATCCAGCTCAGCACTTAAATAAGTGGGCCTTTATGGTGGAGCTGCCAGACAGAAGCCACCAGAAGGCCCATGACAGCGTGCCAGGAATTTGGCACTTGAAAGACTCAAACTATGAGAAGCAAAAATCTTCTGACCATTTGAAACAAATAAACTATTTTCTTATTTTAATGTTCTCAATAGAAAGTCTGTCATGAATCAGACTCTGAGCATCACCTCATTCATACCGTGTCTACATAGTCAAACATTGTGCCTGCAGCATCATGCTTTGAAGATGTTTCTCCGCAGCCTTACTTTGGAGATGATGAGTAGGAAAATATGTCCTGTAGAGGAGATCAGTCCTGCGTGGAAAACATTCTTTCATTGTACAGGATCTTGTGTTAGGATGAACATTTTTAACGTTTCATTGAGACAATCCAAAGAAAATACAGCAAGGGCCTAAGAGTGGCCTCAACCCTGTGGTGAAACTATGAAGTGGCTCAGAATTGCGGTGCACTGCTGATGCTCCCCATCCAACCTTGCTGAATATTTCTGCTTAAGAAACTAGGTTTGGATTCCTCTGGATTGAGACACAACCAATCAGAGAAACCAACACGTGACAAACGCAGAGCGACAACAAGAACACAAGGGTGTCAAGTGTAGGAATGCCAGTGAATGACTATTGTCGCTCCTGCACGAGTTGTCACATAAAACCAAAATGAGGATTTAAATCTAAAACTTCTGTACAAATTTTTACTATTCTGTTAAGATAGTTTTTTAAAAAAAAAAGTAAATTGAATCTTTGTAGAAAACATCTTACCATAAAAGGGTCCTAAAACATTTCATATGTACTTGATCTATAATATGTAGAATTATATATATGTGTGTGCGCTGACACTTTATAATCTAATGTAACCCAGTGGTAGAAAAACAGTGACTGTATTGTTTAAAAATGAAGTCCTGAAATGTGGAACGATTGTACGGGATCACAAATGCTCATGCTGTTTGTCCTTCTCACTCTAATTGAATCTTGCCCAATCATTTCAAAACAACATGCTCTTGGAACTGGACATCTCTTCAAGGAAACTCTCCCTTCTGCTCTCCAGAGGAAACCTCTGACTCTTTCCTGGAATCTCCTGGACAGCTAGTAACTAAGTGATAGAAATCAATAACCAGGCTCAATAATCAAAGCCCTTCCATTTGTCGAATTTTCAGTTCAAAGTGTCCGGGTCTTTACAAATAAGCAGGTTACAGCTTTTGTCAGGCGTAAAGATACAGAAAGCACCTTTCTAGCCAATTTTAATCAAGTTATTTTTAAGCTCAACGTACATAAGAACAAGATGTTAAGACGGTGAAAGAAGCATCCACTATGGAGGACTAAATAATAGTGTTTAACACTCTTTTTAATTGTTGTTTCAGGAACTAAAAAAAAAAACTTTTGGATGTGGCATTTTTTTTGTGTAGCCTTGTGGAAGAATAACACTGATTACTATAATGTTATCAAGACAGTCTGCTAAAATAAGACATCTGCATTCTCTTGAACCCTGTATTGATGATGTAAGACGGAAAAAAGTGGGACTTCTCATTGGACGAGTCTCAAGGTTTTTATTCTGTTAAGGTGCTGCATTGCATTTGGTCACTAAAACAGTAAAATGGCTGTCAAAACAATGTTGATAGCAATGCATGATTACTTATGTTTTTAACTTGTGTTTTTTTTCACCACACTATTATTTAATTATCAAAAATTAAGCCAAAAAGTGAAAATAAAGAATCTTATGGGCAATGCTAACTACTTCCTGATTCAGTATAGGCTATGGAGCCACCTTTTGTAGCAATAGGTTGTAGTCATTTCCAACGCGACTTTATGAGTCTGACATTGTTGCTGAAGGGTTTTAGCCGACTCTTCTCTACAACATTGCTTTAATTCATTGAGGTTTTTAAGTATTTATGTGTTCACTTATCTTAAAATCTTACCATTTCTATTGTGTTGATGTCTGAACTTTGACTACTTGATCCAGAAACTTTCATTTTTCTTTCATTTTTCTACCATTCAGAATTAGATTTGTTGTTTGATCGTTTCCCTGTTGCCATTGGTCTGACAAGCTATAGCTGTCAGACCAATGGCATCACATTTATGTAGAGAATACTGTTGCATAAGGAGAAGTTTGTTGGTCCACTTGGGGACCATGTAAGGTCCCCCAAGTCCTGGGGACATGTTGTCCCTCTCCCACCATGCTTGATACTGGTTATAGTGATGTGTTTCCTGTTTTGTTTTCACCACAAATAGTGCTGGGCATTAAG
Organism: Zenarchopterus dispar; assembly: GCA_028564865.1. Taxonomy (NCBI): domain Eukaryota; kingdom Metazoa; phylum Chordata; class Actinopteri; order Beloniformes; family Zenarchopteridae; genus Zenarchopterus; species Zenarchopterus dispar. The sequence goes on from JAOWBL010000002.1 coordinate 8,713,501, forward strand.
GTGAAATAACTCAAATTTAGTCTTATCAATCCATCGGATGATGTCACTGAAATGTTGATAATCATGATTTTTTTTTTTTCAAATCTTGGCGAGCCTCCGACGTGCTTTCGTGTTTCTTTCAGACAGAAGATGCTTTCTCCTGTCAAACCTTTCAAACAAAACACACTTGTTCGCTCTTCTTCTGGATGTGTTGTTAAGGTTTTCAATATTCTGTCATCGAGGGCCATTTTCCTCCATGATTCAAATGTTTCCCTCCTTTATTACCCCACACCCCACTCATGACAATACATATTTCTTTAATGTTTTGCACAAGAACATCTTTCTCATTGCAGACTGTTAAACTGTTTGGAAATGCTTTTATAAGCATTTATAAATTGATGTGCAGTAACCCAGGCTTCTCTACGACCATTGCTCTTGGCATCATGTTTGGCCTGAAGGCTCTGGAGCAGCAACGTGGCAAAACATCTCTGGCAACTTCTATAGAGATTAGCAGCATCTGGCTAAATCTTATTTACACTGTACGGAAGTACTCATTACTGACCGCATAGCAATTTTACTTTTGACTATTTTTCATTCATCAAAAAGTTGTATTTTTTAAAGACCCACTAAAATATTATTATTGTCCATCATCATCATTGTTACTGAGTGTCCATTTTTCTCTAGAACACACATCACACGTTCGTTACCACTAGGTTGATTAGTTGACTTCCATCATCGGCAGCTCTTGATTATGAAGCACACTTTTAAAACTGCTTTTTTTTTTGTGAAAATACATACAAAAGTTCAAACAGTTTGACCGAGAACAATCCTGTGTTTGCTCTGCTCTGTCGTTCCTGCCAGAACTGCCTCCTGCCTGATGTTGTACTTGTTGTATGTCATTAACAGAAGGCCTGTCGATGAAAGAAGTCAGTGTGCTGCCCCAGAGTCTGACTACTATCTGAAACGAGCCACATGCTTGTGTTTACCTGCGTGAGTCTGGGTCTCTGTGTGCTTGTGTTTGTTTTTCTCAAATACACTTAAACACACACACACGCACACACACACACGAGCACACAGAGACAGATTGTTGACTTGTGAGATGGAAGCAGCTTGTTCCTCTGTAAGACTTACATAAACCTGCCCGTGACATCTATCTGGGACATTTAAAGGAAAATGTGTTGCAACAAAAGTACACCTAGAATACAAAGTTTTAATAAATTCTAATTAAAATATGTGTTTTCAAAAAGGTTTTGAAAAGGCTTTTAAAGGGGAAATGTCCATAATCCACTTCTATTGTTGTTGAAAACACCAACATATCCCCACTGTGTCTACTAGCCTCTTTAAACAAATCCTCATATTAATGTACAAATATGCATAAGCTGTAGGCAAGAGACAAGGCTTTTGGTAGCAAAAGCAGTTTCTATTTGTATCCTGTTTATTGTCTGACTTGGCCAGTTTACTAGTGTGTGCAGTGGTTACATATAAGAGGCCGAAGTCATTTGTCTGTGCACTGTTTTGTCAGTGGTTTGTGATTTAATACTAACTTACTAATTTCCATGTGCTCACACATTAGCAGTGTTGTCTAAACTTGAAATCAAACCTGTAACCAACTTTTGAAATTTTGAGAACTAAAGAATAAGCATAAATCATCTTTTCATTAACTTGAAAAATAAAAATACAACAAAGAAGTCAAATGAAGTCTCATTAGGTGTTATGAATGCCAGAAATAAAGACAATAGTGCTCACTAAGTAGAAACAGCTTGGGGGAGGTTATATATAAGGATATACTGTACATATCAGAAAAAATGTCACCAACCTTGACACATCAGGAAATGTTCACTACATCAGAACACTGTCACAAGACCCCCCACTGTATGCCTGTGAATTCTTTATCAAATATGAGGGAAAAAAGACTCAAAGTAAATGTAAAAAGGTTTTGCAAAATCCAGGATTTAATTATTTGCTTTTTCCATCACCCTCTCTAAATGTGCAACTTCAAAACACCTATAAAACATCACAACTCAAGGTTCTGTAAAGACATCTGTAATCTGTATATCTGCTGGTCTCAGGTCAGCTGGTTGTAGTAACACGATGCATGTGGCTCCAATCCTCAAAAGAAAATAAAAAGCCAGTTCAGCAGCTTATGCAGCCAAGATTACACAAACACCAGCTGCTCAAGTGGGTTGGTTGCTAAGACACCAGAGCTGTTATCCCTGTCATCCTGATTTCAAGCCTTCCTAGTTGATGTATTAATATGTTGGCGAGTTCAGCAAACATTTGGACTCTGATCTGGCCTCCACGGGCTTCTCATTACTTGTTGTCGAGAGGTGAGTGGGGAGGACCCAAGTGCAGGAGATGAGGCAGCAGGAGTTTCAAAACAATAAAAAGCACTGCACTTGCAGAAAGACAGAAAATGTGAAAAGGAGTCCCTAGAAATACAAAACTTAAAAGAGGCCGCAAGCCAAACAGATGGGTAGAAACAGAGACAGACCAGCCGAGAGGAAGGGAAAGACAAGAGCAGGTATATACTCTCTGGCACTGACCAGACACAAGTGCAAACAATCAGGACGGACGGGAACAAGGGTATAACTAAATAATAGGACACGGTCTTTCAAAATAACACAGGAAACAGGTCACAAAACAATACCAAAACTAAAGAACAAAATGACAAAAGTATTACAAACTCAAAATCCAACCTCAAAAACCCTATAATATAATAACACATATTTTTATTCCACATCCTGTTTATCAAATGTAAATTCAGGGAAAATAGCAGTTCTGAATTTAACTCGAGTTTTGTGACTGTGTACAATTATGTACAAAAGTTAGTACCTACTCTGTTAATCCTATATTTTAATGTGTAAAAACATTTTTTTTAATGGTAACAATAGTCTGATTAAAATGATTTTCAGGGGGAAGGATGATGGTTTGGTGGTTACCACTGTTACCCCACAGCAAGAAGGCTCCTGGTTTGATTCCTGGACCTGTGTGGAGTCTTTTCTCTCTGCGCACTCCCACATGTATGTTAGGTTGATTGCCTGTAAGTGCGAGAGTGAGTGTGTGCACGGTAAAACTGCTTAGTAAAAAGTGAGTATGTTCGCCAGTTGTTACATATAGGATTCAATTTATTCACTGCTGATATCGAAGTTAAAAGTGAGCAGAGGTTCTGGGATCCTCGAACACTGCTCACTCTCGCTGAGTAGCAGGTTTTCAATCACAACGTGGGTCATAACGTGGCCCTCTCCCAAACCATAGCAACATCGGCTTTATTCTAAATGGCTAAAGGTCCCATATTATGATTTTCCTAACTTTCAAAGATTCACAATGGACTAATGTGCTTTGCTTGTTCAGGTCTTCTAGCTACCATTTATAAGGGGTGGTGGTGGTGATGGTGGTGATTATTTAATCAAAAAATAATTGTTTGATAAAGCTCGTATACCAATTTTTTTTAGCAACGTTCTTTTCACTAAAGCAGAATTTGCTCATGCAGATTGGTGCTCTTAACACAGAGCACCAATCTGCAGAGCTTTCTTCCTGTTAAAGGGGAATTCTTCCTTTCCACAGTTGCCTGGTGTTTGCTCAGGACTGGGGATTGTATCGAAGAAAAGCTTTGATGCAAGCTGTTGCTTTTCTTTCCTAGACAGTTTTTTTTTTTTTTAATTGGCTTTTTGGACTAACCTGGAGTTCAATTCTGTTTTCGAAGAGTCTTCAAAGCCAAATTGAGCTGAACTGAACTGAACTGAATTGAATTGATTTGAATGCTCCATTGCTATGTCACACACTTTGTGATGTACAATTTTTTATTATTATTATTATTATTATTATTATTATTATTATTGTTGTTGTTGTTGTTGTTATTATTATTATTATTATTGTTATCATTATTAATGTATTTGAGGGCCTCCTGATCATCAGGATGAACGCTCCGACACCAACAGTCCCGCTAACAGCAGAGAACTGACAGCCTGTTTTGGGCACGTCTACAGGATGCCATTAAATAAATAACTCATGTAAATGACTTGTGGATCTTTGTTCAAGGATTTGATTTTTTCAGTTCTGGGACACAGGGCTCCCACGTCCACCCACAGATCCTGATGATAAACCCGTATTCACACTTGATTTAGCTTCAGGGTTTCACACTTCACTGATCACCAACGTGAAAACCAACACAAAAACTCTGAGACTTTGTCACAATTGTCTATGTTTAAAAAAACTGTCATCAATATGTAGTTTGTGGGATTTTTCTGTCTTGTTTGGACCAATATGTCTAGACCAACAGGGTGAAATTGAATTGAATTTGAATTTAAATTGAATTTGAATTGAATTTGAAACAAATTGAATTTGAAGCATACTCCGATACCACAAACAAAGTACAAATACCCATCTTCCTCAACTTTCCTCCACCTGAATTAACATCTTGAGAAACACAAAGCTGTTTCACCAGGAAAGGGTTTCAGTGTAGTTGAGACACCAAGTTCATCACCCTAAACAGACTGCTCTGAACAGAGGTGTAATTACAGGATTGAAAAGGGTTCTTCTGAACAGACTCTCTGAGCTATCTTGTTTAAAAAGTGCAACAAATATTTCAATAACACCAAAAGAAATTGTGTCAGTTAACAAAAAAATAAATAAATAGAGGCAGGAAGAGCTCACGTCTTCTTTAAGACAGCTGTTTGTGTTTATATTTTGTCTTGAAAGCACCAGGACATAAGAGGCGGTATCGACATCAGCATCACCAAGGATACTACGTGCTCTGAGCTAAAACTTATGAGACACGTTCTGACGACATGTGAGAATATGATTAGTGCTAACTTCATAAACATCACAAGAAAAGCTATTTTTCAAATCTGCAAAAGGAGAATCCTCAATTTTCCAGCCTGTGGTCAGAGATCATATTTGATCATATCAAATTATACTCTTCTTCAGAAACCCATGACTTCATTCTCACAGTAGTCAGAAGCCTGAAAAGCATTTTGATCTGTGGCTCTCGAATAATGAGTCTTGTGGCCTAGAGAAGACTATTCAAAGTGTCATGTGAACAATAATGACAATAAAAATACAATAAAAATAGCATGTCTATGACTGTGGGAGAAACAGGCCACTGAATGAAGTGGAGACTTGTCCACTGTCAGTAGAAATGCAGTATGAGTATATGCATTAAAATCATTCAGTCTATTCCATTACATGCTATTAAGATTACAAAATAGTCTTTAAAAAAAAAAAAGATTACAAAATAGTCATTTCACTTGAGAAACCCTCTTTATATGAGCAGTCAGTAGTAAAGCATAAAATTATCTGATCCATAGTGGGTCTTAGTATGAGGCAAATGTAACCTCAGACAAACAACAGTACATCAATTTTTCACTGTGCCATTTTTAATTTCAAAAAAGGGCCAAGTGAAATATAAACATGTAGGAGCTACTTAATACCTCATCTCTGCTTTGAAAGCTGGTAAGTTTTAACCTGGTGCTATTTACTATTGATTCCTAATGATGTGATCCTCAGCGAGTGTGCAGACCTGTATAAATGATGCACAAACAAAATATGTTTTTTCAGTTCGCTGGTCCACAGAATTCAAATGAGTGAACATAATATCATGAGGAAAATACATAAGTAATAGCCTTAGCTGTTGCACCACATCAAAAAGAAGAATTTGACAGTTTCCACAGAGAAACATTCACAAGAGCAAAGCATACAAGACAGCTGATAATCGTCTCAGAAGAGGAAGTCTCAGTAAAATTACCCCCAAGGTTAGACTATTCAGTACTTGGAGAAACATACAAAGACCCAGGAGCTACATGTCAGACTCTAGAGGGTTCACTGAGCATGATAAATGCGAGCCCATGACAGTAAGATAACAGAACAAGTAAGGTTTGTTTAGAAGTGTTTCCAGGAGAAAGCCTCTTCTATCTGAAAAGAACATGGGATCGCAACTGATGTTTCTGAAACTGCATTTGGACAAACCACAAGACATGTGGTCCTATGGACAGATGAGACCTGAGGGGAGTTCTTTGACCCTAGTGCCCCACATCATATCTAGTGAAACCCAAACACTTCACCTCAGGGGAAACACCTCATACAAACTGTCACCACACCAGGGGGATGGTTTGAGGTTTTTTTTGTTTTTTGTTTTTTTCAGCTGCAGACAGAGGGCACCTTGTTGTTTTTGAGTGGGCCATGAACTCACTTGTATAGAAATGTGAGGTCATCTGTCTTACGGCTAACGCTTGGTGGAAGCCAGGGTCATCCGACAAACAGCGCAAAGATTCAAAGACCTCTAACAAACCCACATCAGGATTGCAGAAAAATAAAAGAATGAATGGTTTGGAACTATCAAGACAAAGTCCAGGCCTCAATCTTATTGCAATGAAATTGTAGTGGAACTGTAATTGAGCTGCACATATACAAACACTCAACCCAGGGAATTAAAATAATGTAAAAATACCTCAGTGAGAGACTGATAGTCAGACAGGAAGTTACTACTTGAACATACGCCTTGAAACTATCTTTTTGATGCCCACAATTCCAAACAAACAAACAAATAAATAAATAAGCAAACAGTAAAACATCAAATTACAAGATGAGATATCACCATTTCCACACCTCTGTAGCTTCATCTGTCAAGTTTAAGACATACTGGAATACTTTTTTTTACTGGTAAATTGCAATTAAGCACTTCATATATGACTTCCCAGAAATTGTGTAACTATGTCTTTGCTAAATTTATTTTGTGGTTTCCATGTCTTAACTCATGAAAGGGGATTAAATTATATATTTATAGCCCACACAATATAGGATAGCTGCTGGGCGATAAAAATACTGTTAGATATTTTACAAGTTCGTAAAAAGCTTCTCCCAAGAAGAGAGATCGGTGACTCATTTTTTATATATGGAGCCTTACATGAAAATCACTGTTGTTTTGCACACACACACACACACACACACACACACACACACACACACACACACACACATTCGCAGAAGACGTAAACATGTGCCAAGCTCTCACGTGCTCAGCTAATCTGCATATTGTGCATTCTCTGCTTTAAACAACCAAATTAAGTGTTTAAAGCTCTATAGTATGCATATTTCTGTCTTCAGATATTCATTTTGACAGATTTATTTTTTCATTTATGCTCAGGCTTGCTCAAAAAGAGAAATTTCTGTCCCTTTGTGTACATATTTTTCCTTGTGTTTTTCTTTTGTTTATGCACCTTAAATCTTTCCCCCCCTCTCTTCCCTTCTCGCTCCTGCCTCTGTTTTTCTCTCCACATCAGTGCAGTCAGCCAGAGACAGTGCTGGGGTTGAGGAAATGGATGCTGTGTCTATTTTTAGAAGCAGGGAAAGAGGGCAAACCAAAAGTAAGCTATAGAGAGAGAGAGAGAGAGAGAGCAGTAGGAGGAGGAGGGATGTGAGGAGGAGATAAATCTCTATTCTACCTCTGCCTCTGGTCAGAGACAGTTAAGCTACAGAGCAGCATCACCGGAGGGAGACGTGGGCTCAGTAGCAGCAAAATTCAGACTGATGCGGGCTGATTTTTAAGATTGCAAGCACGCACGAGAGACGAACGTGTGACTACGACAAAGAGCATCCATAAACAGGTAAGTGTGAAAGGGACTTGTGCAGAAATGTTGCATAATTATTGAAAATGCATGAAACAAAAAACACACTGAGCACCTATTTTGTGCTTCAGCCCAGAGCTGCTGCCGTGGAGCCATTTTTAGATGCTGTATACCAAAGGCTGGTCTAAATTTAGCAATGGTTACACCTTGGAAGAAACTGGGAGAGGCTGGCATTTTGGTTTGCCATGTTCTATTTTTGGCATAGAGTCTGAAACAAAAATACTTTGTGGGCTACGCTCGGGGTTATGACAATATGGGGTTACCAAAAAAAAAAGCAAAAAAACACAGACTGACACATTCTGTGGCTTTACATGACTGCAATATCATTTGAAATAGCCATCTACTTACAGAGCCTCTTGCTGGGATTGTTTGTATTTTGGGCTGTTCACGCAGCCACTCCAAAGTAAGCATGGGAATGAAGCCTAAAACGAGGAAGATGAGAGTCAGGGGGAGGACAGGGAGGCTTTATGTTTAATTTGATTGATACAGTCAGGGGATGGTTGTGTTTTGAAACACGGGCAACAAGCTGTTATGTATCTGGTGAGCAACATTCGGATTATGTCACTGGAAAAACAGATTAGTCTGAAGAGATTTTTGGCCAAAAAGCTTTCTTGAAAACAAATACTTTTTTTTCCTCTATTTGGATTTTCAATAGATTTTTCAGTTAAATTTGGACCAACATTTAGTATACAGCATCTAAACATCATTTAAAAAATAGTATTTTCTTGCATGGACATTGCACAGATGGGATGATGTTGTCTTTTAAAAACAGTCTGGAGGTCATAGGCTTTTCTGTTATTGTTATCTGGTTTTGTAATCTCTCACACTTTTCTCCCCTGTTTTTCCTTTCCGTTTGCTAAATTCAGTGATATATGCACAACAAATTAATGGGAAAAAGTGCTTTCTTTGTTGAGGCTTTTGCATTCTGCATTACATTGCCTGCACAGTATTGAAGGATTTCAAGGTTGTGTGAGCTTTCGAAATGACCTCCTTCCTGGTTTGTCCCTCAGCTATGCGGCCACGGTCAAGACTGCTCTCCAAGAGAAGACTCACTCTGCCAACTATCAAAGAGGGCGCGGAGGAGACGGTGAGGGATTTGAATGAGGCCAACACACTTCTCCTCAGCGATCACAGCCAGGCTGTCTCATCAGAGGACTACCTCCTCTCCATCTGCCACCTGGCCCGCCCCACTTTCCCCGCCAGAGACGTTTCCCCCGACAGCTTCCACACACGGCAGCAGAACACAGTGCACCACAGGCTGAGGCCATCGCGGCTCATCAGGACTACATTAAACACTTTTGATTTCAACCTAAAAGAGAAGCCACAACCCAATAATGTGCCAGAGGATGAGGAAAAGGGACTCAATGAGGAGTTGCTGTATGGAACCTCTGACCCTCTAGAGTATCTTTATGGACACCAAAACAACTTCTCGGCCCTCTCACGGACGGTTTAGGGAAGGTTTGCAAGGCAGCATGGAAGTGCATGGGAGAGCCAGGTTTGCAACCGAGCAAAGAGCATCCCTCATGCTTCAAATGTAGATTTCCCACGCCACCGAAAGAGCAGCTGCCCAGAACTACAGACCAACACTAGCATTTCAGCTCCAAAAGTCTCCCCGAAACACAGCTTCTCCGGGTCAGAGGTCATAGGGAGAGCCTGCCCAGCAGATAGAGGACCAGAGGGTGAGAGACTGAATCCGGTTATGAAGCATTCCCTCATCTCCCGCTGGATCTCTGATTGCAGGTCAGCTTGGAGAGAAGCACGCTTAAAAGCCTGCGTGCTTCCCGCTATTGCTGAGGTATAAGGAGCACAGAGACAGCCATGGCGCCATTCCTCAAAAAATATCCTCCTAATATATTTGTGTTGAGGCATGAGACATTGATGTTATAAAATATACAGAAAAAAAAACCTGTTTGGACATATACAGAGGCAAGTAAATATCATCATGATTGCCCTTGTGTGACATGATATCAGTGTTCTCCATTTTTTATATAATCCTTCCTCTGTTGATGTTTGTTAGTGACCACACAAAGTCGTTCAAAAGACCAAATCTGTAACTTCTGTTTTATATCTCCCAGTGTTTTGTGAATTGAATTACAATGAATAAATCAGTCTTTTCCTTCTTGCCATCAGTGTTTCGCTTTCAGCTCCAATTTGTATTTCCTTGCCTGTGGAAACCCCTCAAAAATGAACTCCACTCTCAGCTCTGCTGGTGCCAGGCAGTGGAGTTTCTATGGTAACTGACGTGGGATCCTGCACTGGTAAACACAAGTGTGGAGGAACACACAGGCTGAGGGAAGATGACACCACTGAACCCACACATGCAAGATGCCACTCATTTGATGTTGCACTGGAACAACAAAGGCGCCTACATGGCACAAGAGAGAAGGCGAAACTCCACGCATCAACATAATCTGACTAGTGATGACACACTGATATAAAATAACAATGAAGTAAAAAATACGATTCAGAATTTTACCACAGAACATTACAGTGAAGATTTATTTCATGGTCACTGTGAAGTGTTGGTTTTAACCAGAAACACGGGGTATATTTTGCCTCTTTACCACTAGAGGGCAGGCTTGTGTTGTTGAGTCCTTAAGAAAAGGCTTTGAGCAGCTAATCTCATCCATCTTATAACATGAAATCCCCTTCAAACTGGTCAGACCTGGGTCTTTTATGATACTTAAACATTTCAGAGTTTGTATTACTTTCAATAACTCAGTAATGGATTTAAATATTGTAGACCCTGTTCGTACAGCAGCTAAACTGCAAATAATTGAGAAAAAAGTATTTCTATACCATGAACCATAACAAAATTACTTAAAAAAAAAAAAACAACTTTGCTCCTTCAGATGATGTTGCATGGGTGAAGCATAACAAGAGGCAGATCATTTAATAATTAAATGTAGAATTTGATTTCATGATGATCACATTAGAAAACTTCAATGGTCAAACGTTTCTTTTTACAGTGCAAAAACAAAACACTTTCCCCACGTATTATTAAGAAAAGTACAACTTCTTTAAATATTAAACCATATCCTCATTTATTTAAGACAATTTACAGTAAGCCAACATTTTAGAAAATGGGTAAAAACAAACGAAGCACATCTCTCCTGCTTATGTAGGAACTGAGAGGGCATCAAACAGCTGACACTCAAATCCACTCAATTAGATGATTCTATTCTCTTCTCACCTATTGCACTAATTCATTAAAAATATAAAAACAGAATAAAAACTAAAAAATATATCTGGTTTCTTTGGAAAAAAAGAGACCAAGCCCAGCTAAATACAGTCCAGTTCACTACAATTATAATCAGTATATCAGTTATATTCTCACTAAATTTGATTAACAATAATCCACATATAGTTAAATTAATTTCATTTCCCTTCAATTCATTATATGTGATTGTCTATAATGATAGCTAAAGAAAGCCACAGAAAACAACCGACTGTCGTTAAAATTCAGACAGAGACCAAGGAAAAGGTCAGATGGGCAACACACCACAACAACAAGGAGTTTTGAGGAACTGAGAGTCAAACGTTCAAATGAGTGACAACTCATGTCAAGGGTCTTGTGGCTCAAAGTTGGAATAATAAACTTGAAGGCCAGGTTTCTGCCGCTCTTCTTCCTTGTCAAAGAGTGTGAACATTAATTCACTGATCAGACCTAACAGTTTAACATAATAACAGTTCAAGCCACTTCAAGCCACTCTGTACAGCAATATCAGTTCTGTCCATGGAGACAGAACGGATTCTGGGGACATATCGCTCTGCTATGCTGACAAAAGAGCCAATAAAAATACTGTGCAAATGAGTAGGGACTTTGGGTTGTGGGATGAGGTCTCTGATTGCCTGTTGCCATCACCTGCCTTCAGATTGGTATTTGGGGTTTGTGGAGGAACCAGATGAGCTCTGAAGACTTTTTGTTGTGTTCTTTTATTATGATACAGACGGGGGATTTTCTTAATCATGTTGCCATGCTGGGGGTGGGACTGGTTTAGGTAGGTGGAAAGTGAGAAAATCACATATATGTGAATGCTAGGGTACAAGTTTTCCCAGCAGAAAGTTGCTTTGTAACAAGATGACTGATGCGCGTGTTGTCTTTCAGAGGTCAAAATATTATCCCTAATTGTTGAATCCTCTGATGCAACTAGATTTCTTTAACAAAGAATAGATTTATACCATAAAGCAATCTGAGCAAACAATGCACATAAATCACATTTAATTAACATGAATTTTCTATTGAATTAATAGTCTTTGATTTCATGTGGATTTACAGTATTCAAAGTAGGAAAGATGGTGGGGTTTGAATTGTCATGTAGGGCTGCCACATCAATAAAATTATCTACAGCATAATTAGGGCTATGTTTTTTCTTTTTCTTTTTTTCCTTCTTTTTTAAGATTTAATATAGTGAATGGGAAGCTGTTGTCACTTTAGCTGCCTAAAACTTAGCATTGTCTTGACTTGAGCTCTGAATAAAGACCTAACAGAGAAAAGTCTTTTTTTTATCATTTTGAAGATAAAATGACTTGTTTTGCTAATGTGGCTTGTTGTAGTGTACTAAGATGTAATTGTGCCTGAAAAATTAAAGGATGAAGTTTAGGAAAACACCCTGAAGCAGCTATCTTCACTCCCATGTAAAGGGTGCTAACCAGAGGTTAACTGAGGTGGACTGTCTCCAGCTCACCTGCTTCTACCTCATGCATCAGCTGGTTCCTACGGTCAAGCAACTTACGCTTTGGATCATTTAAGGACCTCTACAAGTTGACTAATAACGACATTGTAAATGAGTATGACCCAGAGCTGAAATGAGAAGTTCTGTTTCAGTAGCAACATTTGAAATGTTTGATCAGAATGAATACAAGGTATTAGCATCATAGGTAGCATACGCTAATCAAGCTAAAATAACTAACTAAAGTAACCGAACTGAGGTGAGCGTACTGAAGTCGGCTTCCAGTCAAGCAAAGTTTTGGAGTGGATTTGATGTGAGCTTGTTTTACGGTCATAGGACATGCTTATCGGGATATGATTGTACAAACTAAAAAAAAAAAAACCTCATAATGAATATGATGAATAATTACATAACTTCAATTTCAAAACAAGAAATATGAGACTGATTTTTAAAAATGTCATGAGTCTAGCGAGTGAAAGCATTTTTTTAGTAATAGGGGAAAAAAGTAGCAGTCTGGATACTTGTGCATTTGCATTCTCGGTTGCTTTTCACACTTAGCTCATCATGTATTATGATAATGTAGGTTCTCACCGACTTGAGAGTCTGTTGAGACTTGGCAAGAGGGTAGAGTGGGACACCTTTTACATTTCCACTTTTTACAGATGCGGTCCTCAAGATAAGGGAGAAGTACAGTCAAAGTGCCTAAACCAAAAAATGTAGGTAATCACCCCTGGTTAGGGCTGGTCTGATCAGAGGTAGAGGGTACGGTCAGGAGGTCAACTAACCACCTAGCTGAATGTGAATGAAAAAGAAAAAACTTAATTATGTATTTACTTTAACAACTGATCATATTCAGTTAATCCATTTCAATCTACAAAGAGCCCAGATTCAAAATTCATAAGATCCCAACTCATAAAAACAGCACAGAACTCAGCAGGTTGTCCCTTTTATTTATGTGGAAATCCTCATGCGTTTCTTTTTATATAAATCTGTTTCAAGTCTTTTTTTTAATAATGATTGGTCCAAGAAATTAAGCCACAAGACGGTACAACTACTTCAACTACTCTCCTCTGCAAGCTGCATGTGAACTACTAACTGTTATGAACTGTTTTCTGTTGCTTTGCTACTGTGACACTCATATCCAAAAAGCTGTGTCATAACTAACTAAACCGTCCTTGTCTTTGCTGTTTCATCTTGAGGTAGCACTGGACTCTGAATAAATGAGGAAATGAAGAAGTTTCATCTATTTTTGTGGACAGTATCAGACACTCAGGAGCTCCAGAGAACAACAGTCTTTAAAGCATGAAATGAAACCAAATTTCAACACCTACAAAACATTTTCACTTTATCCAAGTGGGAAAAAATACTCTTGGCTCTCTAAGAACAATAGTCTAACCAGTCACTTATGAATTCCAAGTAACATTTATTTGATTTACTTGAAAGATTTTTTGAGACATTTTTGTTGTTCTTCGTGTCAGTTCTCGCATGCAAAGCTGTTTCTTTTTTCTTAAATTACAATATGTGTTCAATTTCATCACAGCTTTTCATGAAGTCAGAAAACTCACTTGTAAGTGAAATGAGAAGTGCAACCACATCTTGCTGCACAGACAACACCACAGAGGAAGAGACGCCACTGACGCTGTTTGTTCCTGTCGGTTAATTCCTACATCAGGGTCACACTATTTGCAGTTTAAAAAAAAACATACATTGCCCCATCAAGCCTTTTTTTTTTTTTTGAAAGCAAAAGTGTAGTTGGCAATCCCCTTCCCCACACCTAATCCACATTCAACCAACAACCAAAAGGCCAAAATAAGATTGAAAAAGCAAAGTTTCCATGAATTCATTTTTCAATATTTCACTCCGCGCTGACTGAAGAGACACTGCCGGTTTAAATGCTGTCCGAATTTGAAATAAAGTTTTAATGGAACAGATACATAAAATATTTTCATCTTGCAAACTGTTGGTTGTCTGGCAGAATGACGGCTGAACTGAATCAAACATCGTGGGATGATACTTCAGCACACCTTTGCAAAAAAGAAAAACTGATATCTGACAAGAAGTCATCGAGCCGACGTTTGAGCCAAATTAACAGAAACTCTTATGCAACTGTGTCTAGTTTCACAGAAATGACACTGACTGACCACCTTATCAGCGTGGTTTAGTTCATGTGGTATATGGTCAAAGACGAAAGTCCATTTCCCTATTCCTTAATCTTCGGGGAAATCCCTGTTTCCTAAATTAGGATGGTTGGATTTCATGTATTTGATTTATCGCACATTTAACAGTACAGACATATGATTCTCCATATGTAAGAATTTAGATTTTTTTTCCCCCAACAAGGTGTAAAACATTTTTGACATTTAACTTTGAATCTCGTAGTTGTTAAGATGAGTTTTGATATTTCTATCTCTGAGACCGAGTCTTCCCGGAGTAGACGTATATATCTGAAAGTCTTCTCAAGCGAAGCAGACAACGCCTGCATGGCTGAGGTGGTTTCAGTGACTCGTTTCTATGTTTGTTAAATTTGGATTAGTTAACCCTTTATTCTGATTACATTTTTGAAGGTTTAAAGCTACAGTTCTAGAGGTAGAGGTGAAAAACATTAACGTGCAAGCTTCTTTTCCCTTTTCTTTTGCACAATTGAGTTGGGTTAAGGTTAAGTATATTAAAAAAAAAGAGTCAGACTTTCAGCTTAAATTCATTTTCTTTTCCGGGAACTTCCTTTGTTTCCTTGCAGCTTTGGGGTCTGTGAAAGGTGACAAGGGAAAATAGAGCTTTAAAATGGAGAAGAGAATAAAAGCTGTGGTCACAACTGATTTTCTCTTTTACCAGAAAAGAGATTCTGAAAGTGAAAATGAGATTTAAACATGCCTTCCACCAAAGTCAAACATTTCCTTTAAACCAATAATCCAGAGTGTAGATCAATTCAGACCTGGAGTGATCTGATCGATCTGATCTGATCAAAGGGTATATCCAGTTTCATTTATCTGACACCATCCACCCTCAGATCAGATTAAATCAGGTGAGATAAATCCGAGCTATCTGGTAGGTGTTCATATTATGTGTTACTATCTAATCATTTCTTCAAACAATCTTAAGTCAAATAAATATAATAAAACATTACATGGCAATGGAAATACAGATTCATTCATACCACAAATGTCAAGAACAAACATCTCACAAACTAACAGTGGAAATAAATGAAAACTTCCCTTCGGTTTTTTTCAGTGCTTTCACACATTTGCTGCAGCAAACGCTAAAGGTGTTAACCACTGAAGCTCACTCGAATCTGTATCGCAAAAATCAACCTACACTTCTACATGTCAGAACTGGAATAATGTCATTACAGTTCTTTAAAAGTCAACCAGAAATATATAAATGCCAATCGGTGGATTAATATGTTAAATACTATCCCCAAATGAGAAAATGTTGTGTGAAAAATGCAGACGCAGCAAAGTCACTTTGATTTTTATTTCTTTGCAGACAGTATGAACCTCAGATGTGTCATAATCTTTTCCATCAACTTAATTATTTTGTTAGTACATGAAAAATTCTGCATTCCAGGCCGAAGGTATATACAGTACATTAAGAGAGGTAGGGAGGAAATGTGGTACTAGTGTGAAGATTAAAGTGTAATTTACAGTGTTTTTCAAATAATTGATGTTAACAGGTGTGGATGCAATGGACTGGTGACCTGTTGGGGTGTACCCCTGGGTATCGCCTTACTGAGCTGGGGTAGGCTCCTGCAGGCCCCCGTGAACCTGTACAGGATCCAGTGGGGATAGAAAATGGAAGGAGGCAAATGCATGGTGAATTAATACAAAAGCAACATCTGTGAAAGGCTGAGTCTACAAAGCAAAGATGAGAAGAGCATCTCCATTTTGTCAACAAATACATGAGAAAATCATTAAAAAGCTTCAAAATAATGGTTCTCAAATTCAGTTGAATTTTCTCAGTCATATATCCCCAGTTCACAGCGAAGTCATCTAAGGGCACTTTACAGTTTTGAAAAAGATTTGCTCACTTCTACTTCTGCAGTACTTAGCTCCAGCAATCTGGAGGAATTTCAGATAATAAAGAGCAAGGGCACCAGCTGACCTCTTGACCTCTTAATAGTCTCCCACAGTTGGCTGATATAGCCGTACGAGTTAGGGATTACTTTGGGAAACCTTTCTCTGGCACTACAATACAGAGCTACATTCAGAAATGCTGCTTGTATCTTTGTGGTGCAAAATGGAGGCTGCATGTTTACCTCATCAAGAGGCAGCAGTAAACAACCGCGGGCTCAGAGGCATCTGGAACAAATCGTCACACGGTGGAAACACGCAATTTGGTCAGGCAGGTTAATATTCTGGTATTGTTCAGAAATGAGGTGCTGTGGGCTCACCAAAGCATCAATGCAGGACAGTTCACAAAATGACATCTTGTCAAGGATTGTCTGTACAGTTTTATTAAGACGGTCCAAAACCATGTTGTTGTTGAATTTTTTTATAAAGTATTTACCTGTTTTTTCTGCACGAGGAAAACATTTAAACTCAAAAGAAATGAAAGACTCCTCCCGGGAGGGGAACCAGAAACCTTCTTTAGACTTATATTCAGTATGTTTAATTCTGTCTTGACAGCATTCGATGAGATAAGACGATGACCTTATCAAGCCCAAACACAAAGACATTGTGTTATATTCCAACTTTTTTAATTACCTATCAAATGTCAGCATGTAAGTAAAAATGGAAATTAATGACAAAAGTGATTCAAATGTCATAATTTCATTTTAATTTTACCAGTGTTAATAAGTGAAACTGTTTATGTTTTATTCACTTTACTTTAAAAAGGCAAAGCTGAAAGAAGAATATTATTGACACTATTAGATTAATGCTCAAAAAGGCGGAAGTGAAAGACAGTGGAACTATAGCAGTGAATCTCAAACCACACGGCACGCCACCTCAAGGTTTCACAACGTTTCGGGTGAGGAGGGGAGCGTGAGTAGAGATGGGGATTGTGGGCTTGAAAAATTAAACATCCTCAGTGGGGGGGGGGTGTCATGAAAACGTTTGAGTACCATCGAATTAGTTGGTCTTTTTTTTTTTCCTTCCTCATTTGCGGTTTTTATTTTCAGTTTCCAGTTAGAAGAAATTCCCTCGGATGCAGGAAAGATGAGATATGCAACTGCAGACAGTATTTAAGACCCCACACAGTCTCTGTCCTTCACAGTGCTCCTGTCAACACGCTTGATTTCTTATCTTGCTGCACTATCACCCTCAGCACACGCTTTTTATTTCAACAGTCATCTCAGTCGAAGAAAAGAAACCAACAATGTCCTGCATCATCCGGATCTTTCTGCTTGTGGCTGCTGTGGTCTGCTTCTCTGAAGCCCAAGGTAAGCTTCAAACAATTGCTATTTTTTTATAAATGTATGACTTTTAACAGTATCGTTTCAAATCAGGATATTCATGTCTTTTTTTTTTTAATCTGGTCTTCCCTTCTAGTCAATGAAGCAGGACAGTCGTGTCTGTGTCAAAATGTCAGGAACGGCATCAGGTCCAAGCCCAGCATAAAGGACATTCAGATCTATCCAGCGACCGTCTTTTGTAGGAAAGTTGAGATTGTGTAAGTTCTGCAACTCCAAATCATGAAAATATGCTTAAATTCATTTTTTAAGATGGCTCACAATTTCCGATTGTCACCCCCAGTAATTAGTTTCTTGCTGTGTTTGAATTTGACTCATTTTTTAAATTTATTTCAACAGTGTTTCTGAGAAAGATGGCCTGCGTTACTGCCTGAATCCCGAGCTGAAGGCGATCAAGAAGATTGTGTCAGGCATAGTGTGAGTATTCCACAAATCTGTGCTCCTTCTTTAATATGCCTAAGACCCATTTACCAAAACGAAAGTTTGAGTCATTCACTTCATAGTTAACTTGTCTAAAATGTGCCTTTTCTTCTTTGCTGTCATCTCCAGGGGGAAGACAAAAACCCCTAAGGCAAATCCCACTTCCTTCACTTCCACTTCAGCCAGCAGCAGCACAGCTCGCATCTGAGCCTCCTCTTTGGTTGAAACAAAGACTCATCTGACCTCTGACCTTTCAAAAAATGCACCTTCAATAAATGTAGATGAAAAATAGTTCTACTATTTATTACTTCTGTATGTAAGCTAAGGTGGACCTTCGGTGCGCCAAATCTATCCTCTGTTTTTTTTCTGCTATATTCTGTGGATACATTTATATGTTGTATATTTTTATGTGATTTGGTTTGCCTCCGTTTTGTTTAATAAAAAAGAAAGTACATCGAAATTTTTCTGTCTTAAGCCTCATACTTTCTGTCTTATCAAAACAGTGCCATCTAGTGGATAAGAGCTGCAACACACGCCATAAATATGAGTTTTGGGCATTTTCCATAGATGTAATATCTACTGGGGGTCTGTAGGATCAAAACACTGAGTTTAAGACAAGAAGAAGCAGAAGCACAAAGTTATATTAACCCTTTCATACAAAAAGTTGTATAAATAATTGAACAAACAAACATTGGAATAGACATATTGTATGTCCAGCTTAATTATTTTGCCGATTTTATGTTACTATAGCCCCAGTACATGTAGAAATGTATTAAATGTAGTCACATTTTTACTCTGCCAGGGGACCCCAACTCTCTGTCCTACCACACCAATTTTTCAAACCAAAGTTACACCCATGGCATTTTCTCTACCTAAAAGGCACCAAAGCTGCACAGAGTCTGAAATGACATCAACAGTAGCAAGCTACCACCAGATCTTTAAACGGGGGGCCGGTGGGCTCACGTCTCCTACAGCTATTGTCCTCTGCTTTGTGACCACAACCTTTACCTTCCTAACACAAACACTTTACCCAGCTACAGAAGAAACTTTATTCTCACCTAAGTTTCTAATCAAGTCTAAACCTTCAAACAGTCTGTAATATTAAAAAGTTAAATCAACCAAATGACTATAAATGTAAATTCTAGTAACGTATCAATTATGCTGATAATACCGGCCAAATATCTGGAGCTGTCAGAAATGACGGGAATCCAATGAAGCGAGACGGAGCCTCTGGAAACTTTCCACAGATCACAATGTGTCTGGCCACAAATTTCAATTTGTGGCAATATTTTCACAGCAAATTGTTTTTAAGTCATCCCTGTCCCTTGTTGCGCAAAAATCATTTAAATTCAGAATGAATCACAGCCCAGTTTGCGCCACTCTTCCTTCCCTCTATCCACTTACAAAAATTTTTTTAAAAACTTGTGCTAACCTGCAGCTGTTATATGTGACCAGATAAGGCTTTTCTAAGTCAGCTTAGGTCATGCTAAAACTATGACTTTAACGGATGTTACCCTGCATTCTTTACAATCAAATCCTTCCTCATTTCAAATCTCCCTACCAAAGCGACATCTGAAACAAGAATTAGCAGAGTTCCACCTATTTGCCTATTTTTCGGTTTGACTGGTTGTTGAGCAGAGGCCGTAGTTCCCCACCAAGATGAGGACCACCAGTCGCCAAAAATCAGTCTTATAAATCACTCTTCAGAACTCAATGGGCGACATCACAGGAGCAGTAGCTTGTTATTTTTACACAATCTGTAGGGAAATCGAGGTTAAACATTGGAACTGCTTTCCCTTACTTGAAATAATTCTCAGTAAAAAAAGAAATGACATATCATGCAGATCTGGCAAAGTTTATTCTTGGTTTAAAACAGGTTTATAGACCTGCCTTCTTCCTTTTTCCACGTTGTAAAACTAAGGAAGATCCTGCCTGAGGAATGACTCATAAAAACTATCCCCTGCATTTGTTACTCCATGGACAGTTTTGTCTGTGTCTTGTCCTTGAGTTATCCTGAAAAAAGCCTCAAACTAAAACCAGAATGTTGCTGTAAAGGTTCTGATGACAACTAGCAAGAAAAAGTCACAGTTTTGATTTGGGATGTGGAAACATTCTCTATGTTAAAATTAGGCCTAAAAATTGCACTTTTAGTAAACCTTATAGTTAGGGCTGGTTTGAGTGCCCTGAACCATTCCTTCAGTTCTGCTGATACAGACCTGGACTGCTGGGGGACCTCCCATGATGCACTTACCTCACTCTGTTCATTTTACTCTTCTTCTGTGTATGGGTTAAGTTTTATTGCAGTCAGCGTTGTTATCTTTTGTGTCTCTTTGGCAGCTCTGTATGAAATAATGTCTTTGTTCTCTCTTTCCTGCCATCTCTGACCCTCCAACTAGCCGAGGCAGGTGACTGCTCTTCCTGAGTCTATTTTTTTATTATTTCCCCCCCGTTAATTTGTTTTTTCTTTGTTTTCCATTGTCATCGTACACTTTCTCAGATGAGGGACTGTAGCAGACTGAAGATATAATGTAACATGTTGAGCTAGGCTGCTTTTGTTCATTCATTTTTATTTAATCAGGACTAATTCATTTTTTTGATTAATTTAACTGAATTGAAATGCAGTAAGATTGAACAGAACTGGATAGTACCTAGTCAAACTGCAGTTAACTTGTTTGCTTTCTGTGTGAACTGCCTCGAGCAGTTTGTCATGAACCGGTGCGACACACATGAAGTAGAAACGAATGAACAGAATTACATACTCATGGCTGGCTCAAAGCTAGTTTAAGGAAAAGAAGTATATCTAAAGGCATTATCTGAAAGAAAAGAAACTAAAATAATTGTTTCTAGTTAACCAAAGTTTGACTGTTTCACTACATAAACGAGAGTGGGTAAGTGGTTTTTCCCTTTTCTGTCTTTCAGCCTGTGGTTTCACTTTCCATATCTAAAAATTTCCCTTGGTCACAGGAGTGATGAGGTATGCTGCTGCAGATGGTATTTAAGACCCCACACAGCCTCTGTCCTTCACGGTGCTCACTTCTTTGACTTGCTTTGATCTTCTATCTTGCTGCATTTCTACCTTTATCACGCATTTCCACAGAAACCAACAATGTCCAGCGTCATAAGGATGTTCCTGCTCCTTGCTGCCGTGGTCTTCGTCTCAGAAGCCCTGCGTAAGTTCTTAATCCTTTTTTCATTATTTAAAAATATTGTCTTTTTACACTGTTGTTAAAAGTCAGGAGATTAATCCATTTTCTTTTATGTCTTCTTTCTAGTCAATGAGGCAGGACAGTCGTGTCTGTGTCAAAAGAAATGGAATGGCATCAGGTCCAAGTCCAACATAAAGGACATCCAGATCTATCCAGCGACCGTCTTTTGTAACAGAGTTGAGATTGTGTAAGTTATGCAACTCCAAATTATGGAAATATCAGAAGGGTCATGTAGAAATCCAGTCTTTAGTGTACTTTACTGATGAAGATTTAATATAACTCATATAAAAAGCCACATTAAATGGGACTCAAATTTCTTGAGTGGGCTTTTAATTACTAACTAAAATTAAGAAAAAATGTTTTCAAGGCAGAAATATTCTGATCATCAGCTCCAGTAACCAGTTTATGCACTAGTGTGTGTGTGTGTATGTGTGTGTGTGTGATTACCTGCTGCGTTTTAATTGGACTGGCCTCCATTTTTCATTTCAACAGTGTTTCTGAGAAAGACGGCCTGCGCTACTGCCTGAATCCTGAGCTGAAGGCTGTGAAGGCGGTGATGGCTAGCATAATGTGAGTATGCCACAAATCTGCGCCTCTTCTTCAATATGCTTACGACAGTTGCCAATCATCAGTTTTGACCGTTTCACTGCATAAACAACAGAATCCTGGTCTAACGAGTGTCCTGTTTGCTTTGTTTTCAGCTCCAGGAGGAAACAGACAGCCTCCAAGTCCAAACCCATTTCTTCTGCTACAGCTGGCGTCTGATTTTCCTCTTTAGTTTTTAGTTCATCAAGAGATGTGCACCTTCAAAAGTTGTAGATGTGAAATAAATTTACTATTTATTTCTATTTATTCTCAGGTGGATTTACAGTTCATCCACTCTGTCAAAGCTTTTTTGTTCTGTCTTTTGTCTTGTAGATGACTATGTTGTACATTTTTAAATGTTTTTTTTTTGTTACCGTAGTTTTATTTTATAATAAAATAAAACAAACCAAGGAATCTCAGACTAATTGTTTTCTTTTCCAACCCTAGTTCTGGTTGTGCTCTCTCCAAATAGCACCACACAGTGGATTTGAGCTGCAGCACATTTCTAGCATGTCACTTCACACATCAAGAGATCTTGTGTATTTTTTTAGAGCACAGAGCACAAATATATGACAAGTATTTGTACTTTTGAGTGTCTTTTACGCACGGCTGACACCAAAACTCCACACAGACTGATATTACAAAGGGATTTAACACCCAAAAGAGGCTATAACACTCTCTTCTGTGGCCACAACCTTAACTATAACAATTACAAACTAAACACGAAAACTCGACACTTTCCCCAACCGCACTGGAAACGTCATTCTCAATTAAGCTTTAAACCAAGTCAACCAGAAATGTTACCACGATGCTGAATGGTATCAAACTGACATTTATTCTCATAAAACAGCAATGAAACCAGTGAAGGAAGATGGACTGTGGTTTTACATTTAAATAAGCAATACCACTGTTTAAAACTGATCTAGAAGTAAAAGTCCTGCATGTCAAACCTTAGTGAAAATATGAAAAGGAAGTGAGCTCAGAGTGTAAACCTTTCCACTAACTGTTGACTAAAATGGGCTCCACCTGTTATATTTGTACAAACTACACTGTGAATTTTTTTCTATTAATAGTACTAGCTTTGAACTACAAGAACCTGACTTAAAAGAGGAAACTTTCTTTTTTCCTTTCTTTCTCTCATGTCTTTCAGAGTTTCACTTTGATGTTTGAAAACTTCCCCAGAATCACAGAACAGATGAGGTCAACAGAAATAATAGCTGAATAATTAAACCCGATTGTCACTGTACAGTGGACAAAACAATTCTGTTTTCAAAACACAAACAGACAACAAGAAAACAAGAATTTAAAAGTGGTCACTTAAAAATGTGTCCAAGGCACTCCAATAAAAATAGCAGCAGAATGTGGAAGTATATGTTGAAAAAACTGCTTCAGTACAAATTCAGTGCTAAACTATGTAAGGTGTCTTTATAACTCTGCTGGTGGCATATATGCAGGAAACACAAGGGAAGGTCACAGCTCCAGGGAAAACCTGTTCTTCTGTTTCTTTGTGTTTGTTTTTACACTCCTGCTTCTCTGTCAATATTGAGAGATATTGAGAGGACCGACAGCCTGCGACCTGGGTGGTGGAAGTCATGACCCGAGTCCAAGTCGGGTACAGGATTCCTGATACTCCTCGGTACGGTTGGCCCACCACGCAGCTACACAGTAACAGAAGATGCTCTCTACAGCAGGTCTGTAGAGGTTCAGCAGCAGCTGGGAGGGGAACCTGCTTTAATTTCAGAAGAAGAAAAGGCTTTGATGAGTTTTCTTCACCTGGTTGAAGGTCTGCTATGATGTGGATCCTCAGGAATTTGATGTTTGCTGCATGGTCTTCCTCTTTCTCCTCACTTTAACTGTAGTGCACTTAGAAAGTGCTGTGTCACTCCACCAGTGAAAAGAAACCAAAACATTCGCACAACTTTGAAAAGGTCATTTCTTTATTGTATAAAACTGACTTTTAGTGCTATAAAACATCAGTGGAAGCCGTGAAAGGAGATGATGCTTTAAAATTCATGTTTGAAGCAGCAATTGCAAAACTTAAACAAAAAGTTCAAAACAAAGCAATATGTTGTTACCCTCAATTAATGAAAATACAAAGCTGAAATGAAATTATAATATGAAAGTATTAACTTGTAAAATAAAGTGAATTCTAACCTTGTTATTGTTTATAGTTCTCAAAAAATACCAGAGAGAACTTTTTTTCATATTAGCATAATCTACATTATCAAGTCAGTTAAACCTTCAGCAAATCAAACTGATTATGATTATAAAAGGATTAGTTTGGCTTCCTGTTTTCAGCAAATAATAAAACAGAAATTAGTAAAGATTTTCAGTCAATAATTTTAAATGGCACCTTCATCTTTCTTTTACCCACCAGCTATATTTGTATATATTGTACTACTGTACTGTTCTGCTGATTTAACTGAGTTGACTTTACCTATTTCATATAAGCAGCTCAATTTACTGACAAGGTATTGTGCTTCATTTAATAGTTTAGTTATGACAAATTTCCAAGTGTCAGTGAGCAGTCAGACAAATGTAGCGCTAACATGAAAAGAAAAAACATGCACACTCCAGAAACGTAATGGAGCAGAAGTAATAAGCAAAACATGAAAGTGCAAGTTAAGAATGTGCTACCCCAAATGTTAGGTTCAAACTTTTAGTTTGTGGAAGAAACTACTCCCACGTAAGAGAAGGATTCCAACGATAAACCTAAAAGGAAAAAAGGACAAGCTGAAGGATGATAAGGAGATGAGGAAGTAAATGGATGCAGCTGTATCAAATCTAATTTAATGTTAAAGTCTACTTTATATTATACTACTTTCAGTAAACTAATATAACTGTTCTGAAAGGAACAAAGGATGAGGAAGTTGGACTGAAGATTGAGTATAAATTAAACACATGCAGAAATACATACAGTTGAATGATCTCTTGTCATGCAGTAAAAACCTGTGTATTATTAACAGTTCTGCAGCCATCTTGGTTGTCCTGGGTAGTGGCTCCTGAAGGCTGCACAAATAGAGGGCATGCCCCCATCCAGTTGTGATTGGTTTGGTCAATTCTGTATCACTGGCTGTTGATCCGAGGGGTCTCAGATATGAGACCCCTGAAGGGAATGGGTATGAGAAAGGCCTCTGTTATACATCTAATGATGTGCTGCCATCTTCTGGTTTCTCTTTTTAAAGACAATGAACAGAACTCCTATGTTCCCCCTCCCTGTTTAGCTCACCTTATGACTAAGTCAAATAACTAAAAAATAAATGCAAATTTTAAAACAAGCTGTTTATTTTATAGAAGTAAGTTGTGAATCCGATCCTGGAGCAGGTAAAGACATTTCTGACAGTCCTTTCCTTGGCCAAAAACTGCTCCAGGATGATGAAGAGCCACTGAAGCAGGAGTTTGCTCTTGTATCTGGCAGAGAAACAATGGTTTTGAATTTTTTAATAGTTTATATTTTCATTTCGTTTAATCAGTTTGCTTGATTTCAGTTTAGTTTTAGTTAGTTTAACAAGCATATCAGCAGTTTTAGTTTAGGTTCAGTTTTGGAAAATTGGTTGTTTTTTTGTTTCCTTTTAGTTTTTGAGATATTGACTTACAGATAAACAAAAACATCTTAGATAAAAGACTCCTATCAACTGTGGCCCAAAATCCTTAATTCTTTCTGTTCCAGTAGCCTAATAAGAATTAGAAAAAAGAACTAGTCATTAGAAAGACGAAACGAAAACAAAAACGAAACGAAAACGAGGTGAATTTCACCTGAAATTCTATTTCGTTTTCGTTAGTTTTGCATTGTTAATTCTAGCTTGCTTAGTTTAAGTTTTATAAAAGATCCTTAGTTTTTATTTTATTTCAGTTAAGGGGATTTTTTGTTCACTGTCAGTTTCAGTCTTAGATTTCGTTAACTATCCTACAATCACTGGTGTCTGGAACAACTTTTTTTCCCACAGACTGTATATGGAAAATGTGATGGGGAAGTTGTCGTGTGCTGTTCCTCTAATCCTACCCAATACTGCTGTCAGCACACAAGCTCTTCTTGTTTTTTCTTTTCTTTACCTTTGTCTTTTTTCAGAGTAAAACAACATTGCTGTAGCTCGAGGCAAAGATGCAAAGAAGAGGGAGAAAAATACATTTCTTAACTGGAACTTGGCACCTTTAAATGCATTATTCGAATGAGCTGATACTGACACATTTTCCCCTGGCAAAATGTAAAAAATGGCGTATTTTGGTGTTCACCAGCCTCCCTTTTACGTGCATGATGTAGAGGAATGCTGAGTAGATTTTTGCAGTCTTTGGGAGGGCTCTGCAAGAACATGTCCCCGAGTCCATCTCCGGTCTTTACGCTTGCCTCCTGGGATGGATCCCCAGTCGACGCAGCACAAACCCGAACTTCAAGTGCCTTGTAAACTACCAGCTTTAATTACAGCGACAGCACATTATTACATCATAGCAGAGACTCCCAGAATACAATAGTGGCATTATGTTGCACCATTATTTCCAAACATTCTGCAGGACTTTCAACTTTCACTTCCGTCTGCTGCGGCTGCAGGAGAGGCGCGTCCACCAGCGTTGGTGCCGAGCCGCTGACGCATTTGCGCTCGGATTCTTGTTTGCATGTCCAAAAGTCATGGTTGATCAAACATGCGGGGCTCGTTGACACGATCTACCAGCTCGTTGAGAGAGCAGGGTATTCCATCTGAGGAGTGATCTTGAACGGGAGAGGACCTGGGAAAATATTGACAGGTGAGGTGCGTCAAATAGCATGTCTAACAACCTGCCGTTTTCTGTGCAAACGCTGCAACAACAGACTCAACAAAAGCTGGAAATCACGGACTGGGAAAAAAAAGTTAAAAACATGCAAAGACTGGTAATCAAACTGAAAAACAGTTTGGATGTTAAATTACAATAATATAGGATATGATTGAATTTATCGCGTGAGCCGTCTGCTGGAAAATCTCCGAAGCAGAAACCCAGACAGTTTATATCACTGCTGTCCAATGATCATTAAGATAGTGGCTGCTGAACAGGCTCAAGGCTTCACCCTTAAATCTCCATGGCGTGACTTGGGACTGCATTTTGCAAGTCACTGCTACTGGCTTCCCTGAGAGCTGACGCGAACAAGAGTCTGCTGTCTGCCTGGAAAGCAGCAGGCTGCGGACACAAACCCGAATCCTGACAAAGTAGTTTGCAGATTATGAAGAGTTAGATAGAATGAATTAGATTTTAATAAAAAACATTTTTTAAAAAAGTGATGTCCGGCACTGCTGTAAGAATCACTGAAAATCAGTTCACCAGAAGAGGACTTGCTTTTCTTTGCATTTTATTCCACATGGGACCAACAGTTCAGTGTGATCCATGTCAGTTAAATATTAGGCATTTTATTTCCTTGTAAAGGGATATAATCTTTGAATTAATTTTGTATTTTTTGGTGCCTCTGTACATAAGACAGGCTGATGCATGAGAGCAGGTCTGACTTAATGTCATATTCATGACGCTGCTGTACAGTAACCAGACTCTCCAGTTCTATTTGTAGCAGGTCAGGAACAGGACACACTGTGCATGTTTCTTAGCTTAGCTTAGTCTCTGCTTGTATTTTTTTAAGTGACATTTAAGTGTTGTACTTAGTTTTAACTTTAGCACCATGTTTAACTTTGTGATGTCATGTTATGCAGGTTTGAGATAAGCGGACGTCCACACTGTTTGCCTTCAGTCTCTTCTTGGTTAGCGCCCCCTAACCTGGTGTCCTGATGGCCTCTGGGCAGGGAGACATTCCAGGTAATGATGTTACCCAGAAATATAATGACAAAACCATGAGGGATAATCTTTGTCAGATAACATTTATAACCCTTCCTCTTTATTCCCATTATTCAGCACTCGAGTCTGGCATGTCTTCCGGCTTCTTTGGTACCTTAGCGTCTCCCATTGGAATAATCCGACGCAACATCAGCTATGATGAGCACATGGATGCCCCTATGCATTCCCCGCCTCCAGACATGAATGTTAACATCCTGTGGAAAGATCCTGTCATCCCACAGCACAAATTCAGGAACACTTCAGAGGTGCTTCCCGGTTTGTTTTCACTTTCTAGCCCCCATTATTTTTGAACTGATTGCCTGAACAAACTGTTCATTGTAAAGCGTTGTTTAAAATCGGCTGTCTGGGGTTTGGTGCAGGTTTCTATGTTTTGAATTTGATCACTTGTCTGTTATGTAACTAGTGCATCAGTTGATCCTTATACTGTGAACTTGTGTGACTAGGAAGGTGAGAATGGCGGGAAGTTCCTGAAATTTGAGACAGCAGTACCACCCAAGTCCCCAGTGCCTGTAGTGAAAACCAAAGCCACCTCTTTAATGAGCTCACTTATGATAAGTAAGTAAGAAAAAACAAACTACTAAAGAAATTGGGGGCGGGGGGCATTTTTATTTTGTATTACAACACCAAATCAGAAAATGAACTCAAGACATATTTATAATATGGGTTTTTTTTCCATCAAATTCATGACATTTGTTAATAGACACTCTAAACTCTCCAGCCCTTCTCTGTTGAGGGCTGATAGGACCTAGAAGTGGACCAGAGCTATAACTTTATGCTTGTAATGTCAGCTGGCATCACTGAAGTGCAAAGGGCACTAATACAACCGCATACCATCACTTTTTTTTTGTTTGTTTGTTTCACCATAATTCTTGTTTACACTGTGTGATGGTTGATGATGCCACTGGACGAGGTTGCCTTAAAGTGGCTCATGGGAATTTTTACAATTTTAAGTTAGTTTGCAGAATCATCATCTACAGGTGTGGAATTTGTTTTTACAGTGCTGTCTAAGATTTACTCTTGTTTGGTCTCAGGCTGGATCATTCCCTTATTTTTCGTCCGTAATTAATTTCTTGAGTCTTGTAAGTCACCTCTGACATGATGCCCACTGTAGCTCTGTGTGGTAGTTACATTGCTGCCAGTCTATGACATGGTGTCTTAAAACAATATCCATTTGTCAAGAGCAACAACTGGAGTCCAAAGTTACTCATTTCAGCTGCTCAGAGTCTTCATTTTTGCTCTGTAAAATGTTAAGTGGTATTTGTAAATGCAGCTCTCGAAGAGCTTGACAAAGGCTTCCCAAAGTAATTCGTTTACCACTGTGATCATTTGATGAAAAATGGTTCTTGAGGAAGCGCAGTCTGAAGAATCAGCGATCACAGGTGTTCAGTTTGGGGCTTGTCCCTTTGTGTGTTGCACACTGAAATTCATAGGTAATTCTTAACAAATAAAGTGATATTATACACTGTGAGACAAGAAATATGCAAATATTTCTGTTTTTTTCTTCTTTGAGAAACAGTGTTTTTAAATATTTTAGGTGGTTTCTCATGCATCCCCTGCCCTTCTATGCAACTTAAACATTCAGCTTTTTTTCTGGACACATCTTTTGATCCAAATAACCATTACAATCAGCTGACTGTGACATCATGTTAGAAAAAAAATAACTTTAATATAGTTTTTCTTTCAGCTCCTTACTAGGACTAAATTATCCCCATGCCAACTGATTGGAGTTGCAGCCTGAAATGCGAAAACAAGATGTATATTAACAAATTAAATTAGTTTTGGTTTACAGGGAAAAAATGTTTTAAAAAAAATTGAGTCATTGCATTAAAAAAAATCATATCTTCCTAACTTTTGTCTGAATTGGGGTTATATTAAAGAGGTTAAAAAGATATTTCCTTTGCTTTATGACAGATTTATTTATACATGCATAGTTGTATACCAGTTTGTCATTGCTGCTTTGACTCTCAACTGTGGATTTGTGATTTTAAGAATACCTATGGCACCACATTTAAACATTTACTAACAATGTCAACACTATTCTCATGTCTCTTAGAGCACACTGAAGAGAACCTCCGGGAGTTTGAGCATCAGGCAGGACTAACAGATGCTGTTTATTCACCACATAAGGGCCTCTCAGCTGAGGAGACCCGCTTTCATCGTCTAGTAGATGGCACAGTACCAGTAAGTATCAACTAATGTGAGGAAGCAGGAGCAGAAGTTTTATCCATGAAATAACAGAATAAACAAAATAATGTTTGTGTTTCTATCAGGTATGGGAAATGTCCTTAGGAAGTATCACCTTGTCACATATTTGAAAACACAAATCATGTATTATGATGGAAATATGAAATTGCAAAAAGAAGATGAGATTTGGTGTTAAATGCTGATCAGTTGTAAGTTTTGGCCTTTACCTTTGAATGTGTGGGATTGTTCGGCAAATGCTTTTTAGGAAAGTGACAGTTGATGCTGTGATCGTTAAGAAGATATTAGTGTGCTTATGGATAAAGGTTTGGTTTAACTTTGTGAGTAGGATTCTCCAGTTTTTATATTCACTGGCCTGCCCCACTCAAAACGTTGCAAAATTGAACTATATAGCAATAGACACAGGAGGATGACATCTGGTCTGCCTCTTATAATAAATATTGTTCAGAGAAATTATATGGTAAAACCCATAAATGATATACTATTTCAGTGACTTTAGATAAAATATGAAGCAACACTTTGGTAAACAAGTTACGCAATGCGTGTTGTGCTATGGTTCCATCCGTATCGTTGCCAAGCAACGCCCTTCAAGCGCTCCGCCTGCTAGTTCCTTAAAGGGACCAATCACCAAAGTCATTACAAAATCAGGCCTACTGGGGTACATACTGACGGCATTGTATTTTTGAAAACTAATTGTCTCTAAAGCAACAAATTATGGGCAAAATGGAGGACTCTATCGAGCTAAGGCGTCAAAGGAAACTTATCATAAAAAGGTTTGTCTGAACGTTATTGGATTTCTTACCAGCATTTTTAAATTTTGCTCCAAAGAACGCCTTACCTCGCAGTGCTAGTTTCGGAGCTAACTGAGAACACAAACAGAATGTTCCGTTAACTGTTGGTTTAAACATTTGTTTCACTATGTCGGATTATAGCGAGGGCCAATACTACGTTGGGAGCGAGTAGTCAGTCCTTATCTGGCTACGTATCATTAGTGAAGTCTGTAGCTTGATAGTTTTGTAGTTTTAAACGTGTGACATATTGTAGTTTATTAGCACAGCACCGGATAACTGAGCTAACGACTAACAGATGCTAGCGAACGAAGAGGCTTCCAGAGTTGTTTTGCTCTTTGGTGTGCTATCTATTGAGTATTATGTTATCTAACCCAAGACCCAGTTTACGTTACTTCTTGTCCTTTTTGTTCAGTGATAACACTTAAGATGGGGATACAAATATATGGAGGTATTTCTCCAACTTATCACTGACCTGTAGGTTACAGTTTATTAATCCACTAACGCAGCATAAAGTGTCGAGATTAGCATTAAATTGCCATACCAGTTATCAGTATAAACTGTAATGTGGTTTTAGTGATTAACGAATGAGTTTCTGATTTTAGAAACCCTTAAAATTCCGATGCATAATTTAGGTGTTGGGGTCACCTGTTTGTCCAAGGCTGTTCAAGACCCCCCCAATCCCCAGATAGACGGACAGATTCAGGAAGATTATTAAATTTTAGGTGGTGAAATGCAAAAATGTTTTTGTAACCTACACCTGCCTTGCAGTACTATGCCCAGTTATTATTATTATTATTATTATTATTAATATTATTTCTTTTGCCTGTCTCAACTTTCTGGCTTGGTTTTCATTGTACACCTTAAACTGTCAAATGGGTTAATATAGATACAGATGGAGTCTGGCTTAGGTTGTAAAGGTATTTGCAAAAGTTCACTTTGCAGTAGTATTAACTTGTGGGGATAGCAGTGGTTTAAACATAGTAAAACTCTTGGAAAATTGTCCAAATGCACTTGAACATTGACAAGCAAAATGCTGTTAAGTGTTGTTTTTCAGTGTTATGGCTGGGATCCAGGGGGGTTGGTGCAGTGATGAAATCTTGCAGATTACAGGTTCAAATAATACTCCAAAGATAAGACCGTAGAGATACATCCTGTTACTCATTTGCACAAGGATTACCATCCATGAACATCATACTAATTATATCATTGATTTAAACCAATGACTACGTTCACGCGGTTGAATATTTTTGTTAGTATTATATGGCCTACTTTTTTTTTTTTTTTAAATAAGTTAAAAGTACCAAAGCAGGAGTGATGTTTGGATTATGTTTTTGCTGTTGTTGCAAACATGTGTCTGAACAAGTTTCCTGTCTGTAATCTATGGTTCATTGTGAAAAATAATCCTTGTTTATGCGTCTTGGTCTTTCTCTTTTCCCACATGACATGGTGACAGGTGAAAGGCACAGATGGTGTGACGCATTTTATTATTGTTCTGGATCTGCAGGACAAGTCAAACACTGCTGACCTTTTGCATTGTGTACCCAGTGTTGTTTACTTCTTAAATAAAGCCATTGTTCTGCCTCTGATACTTTAACACAGGTCTGATGATATAGTACAACTTTTCATTACTTTTAAATTTAAAGGCTGACTGTGCATGAGTCAGGGCTTCCTTCAGTGTTTTGATTTTTTTTTTTTTTTGTTTGTTTGTTTTTGTTTTAGCAGAAGTTGAGAATGCCAAGTGGGGACTTCAAGGAGGACAGGCTTACAACATCTGCACAATCAACCCCAACTGGCACCCCATCTGTAACCCCCAGTGTCACCCCCTGCGTTAGTCCCCACTCATCACCGGCTGTTAATCGCAGGTGAGAACTGTGTTTGTAAAATGTTCCAGTTACATATATCATACTCCAATTTGACAATGTAAAATCACATTTTATTTTTAAATTGCTTGATGTTGAATTTCCACTGCTTATACACAGTAATTTCTTTAAAAAAAAATAGCCCTGTATCAGACACCATATAGAAGTGTTGCTTTTTTATGCGTGCTCATATCTTACTTTTGGTGGTTTTGAAAAAACAGGAACTGGTTACAGCTGAGTCCAGGACCTTTTCTTGCTGCACCAGAGTTTAACAGAGATAACTCCGCCACAGACATGGGAGGGAATGAGGGACGAGATGGAGGAGGAGAAAGGTGGAGGTTCTTTGGAAGTCGATCTGTAGTACACAAGTCCCCCACTGACCCGGGCTCTGAAACCAACACTGGTGAGTGACTACAGTCCACTTTAATTCTGATTATATTAAATGGATGGGAGGGAGAAAACGTCAGTGTGTTGGAAAAATTTGAGGTTTTGTTTTAGTTTTCTGACAACAGTAATGCTGGTTTAAAGGGGTCGTTTTTAATATGGCCTGTTTAGAATGACAACTGGAGGGTATGAGATTTTTATTAATTGGTGGCAAATTATTGATATTATGGTGCACCCATACTAACACCACAGGATACAATTAAACTATAAAGAAAAACAATGCATTACAACTGATTACTTTTGAACTGAATTCATAAATGGGTGTTTTATCATTTAACACAGTAGTATGTTGATCACCAGCCTTTTCTTCCATGGGTTGACCTTTAGAAACAGGTTTACCACTTTTGAGAGGCAGCAAAGATCCTATACAATGAATTGGAGATAAAGATGCGGAGGCTGGATTATTTTACTATTATTGGACTCTATAACATAGAAACCCAAACATCTGACCTCTCTCCCTCTGAACTGTATATTTCTTAGACTTGTGCAACACCACAGTGGCAGTATTATGTTAAGTCAAAGTTTTGAGATGGTTGTCAGACACCCAAATGTATGAGCAAAGCACAGATGGTTTTTTTTTTTCTTTCTTCTTTTTATAAATACATCCCTTTTAAAGTCATTGTACAACTACTTCATACCAAATTGATGTTAATATCAGTATCTACCAACACTTCTCTCCTGCAGGCTTCTCACTGCAGTCCTACTTAGGTCTTCATAAATCCTCTACCATAGATGGCACCAACGCCCAGGTCAAGCCAAAGGTGGAAGACCCTGCCAGCTTCATGCCCCCCAAAATTGAAATCTCAGGCGCTGAAACTAAGCCGAGTGCCCCACGTCCACAAAAACTTAAACCTCGGGACATCAATGTTTTAACACCATCGGGCTTTTGAAGTCAGACCAGCTCCTTCTGTGCCACATTCTGGGTAGTTTTCCTTCTACCGTCTGGCTACTCATTTGCTTTTCCGGTTTCTTCTGTGTCATCTGCCTTCCTGCAAATTCCCTGACACTGAGAGAAATGAGGATCAGCTACAGTATTAGTTCATCAGCCCTAGAGATGTTACTGCTCTTCTTACTTCCAGCTCACTGGTCCAAATAAAAGAACAGAACATTTTAACTTCTCCATTGAAGATGCTTTTTTTTTTTTTTTTTTTTTTAATTGTGTCACTTAGTGGTTGCATTGGTATGCGTTGACTTTTCTGTACTTATTCTTTGTCCAGAGTTGTGAGGTTGAAGTTGAAATATCTTGTCAGTCCTTTGCAGAAGTTAATTACTTTAGCATTGCCTGTAATACTGAAACTGACCACCTATTTCACTTTGTAGTGCTAATTTGCCTGCCATGTTTTTTCTTCTTTTTTTGTGTATGTGTGTTTGTTTGTTTTGTTTGTTTTTTCTTAGTAAGATCACAGATTTATTGCGTTGTGCTTTTCTTCATCAGCATGCAAAGCACAGAATGGCGTGTGACTGATATTGTGCCTAAACTTGCAGGGTGTTTTTCCTTATGGCATCAGAATTTAGCTTTTTATGTTGTGAAAGAGCATATATGACTGAGTATGATTGCTGACCAGAAGTGATAATTTTTTAAAATGTTATTTTAATTCTTTTTTTTTTTTTTAATTTTGTCCTGCGTTAAATTAACTTTGTTTATTCTAAATAGGTAGTACATTTTATTGGTTTTATGATATTTAAAAAATATATTGCAATGTTGTGTCAATGCACAAAGAACATTTATAAAACATCCAAGAGGTCATTTTTAATTTTGTGGTTGTCTTGAGATCCCTGCTGGTTTGTTTGGGGGGAAAAGATGAATTCCACTAACTGCACATGGGAGTGACTCTCCCGATGACATCCGTTAATAAATCTGATCATAACATACAGGTTTCTGGTGTATTCTTTCACATAAACACTATTTATGTAAATTGCCAGTTTAATCTTGAATTGTTTAAATTTTATATTTTTAGGCTAAGTTTTAAAATCAAACATTAGCTCTAATAAATCCCACTTGAAATGCCAAACAAATTTGGAGTGTACACTATGGTTTGGTATGCAAACATCGTTTACAAATGTAACTATTATAACCCCTGCATCAAAATATCAAGACTTAAAAAAAAACAACTTGATAAGATGTAACAAGTCTGACCCTCTGCAATAATTCTTAGAAAGCCATTACTTTTGGCCAGAAGGTGGCGCAATACGTTCACTAAAATCACAGCTGCAAGGCTGCTGTTGGTACTGGATTTTCTGATGACGTCATTCAGACTGACTCCAAACCAGAAACATGACAATTGATATCATGGCACATCAAACAGCTGCTGTACATTTACATTTTCACCAGAATTACAAGTGACAAAAAATATCACACAATCATAAAGTATGTTGTAATACTCTGTGGTGACTTGTCCATTAGGTCATCCACAGTGCACGTTCATTTGTTGTGTGCTGTTGTCAGAGAGACTGATTTTACTGCTGCGTTTACACTCTCAGCATAACATAACCCAATAAATGAATGTTATGCACTATGAAAGTTCATTTCTCCTCATCAAAGCACATATCCAGGTCATCAGACAACAAGCCAGCACCAGTAGACAACTGAGATTTTCTCTTGTAAGCTCAGCTAGAGTTACAGCCTCGTTAAAGCTCTGAACAGTCATCGTCTGATGCCTTTTAGCTGTTGGTTTGAGAAAATCGAAGCAGCAGTAGTTTCCTTTGTGTACAGAAACTTTATTCCAGGGTGTGTTTCACAGACAGTCACAGCAGATTTAAAATCCGCCTCATTTAGATTGTGTTGACTTTTTTTTGAAAAGTACAAGTCAGGGTGTTTAAAAAAAGAGGGGGAGGGGTACACGTGGAGATGGGGAAATAGAGGGTGGAGTGGCCCGGCAGCCATGACGTAATACAGATGGTTTTCTTTTTCTCTCTGGGTCCGACATGACGTGACTGTGTAGCCTCCCCACCCCTGCTCTGCTCTGCTCCCACAAAAAAAAAATGTTTAGCTTGCTCACAGATGTGCAACGGCAAGCACCACCCTGCCTGACTGACCCACCACACACCAAAATAAATCACATTTGCCCCAAAAAATCTCACTCGCTCACTCACTCATGACAAACCTGCCCGACAAAATTTCACCGACACCATAGCCATGACTCAAAGACTCGATGGCTCAAATTAGCCAGTCAGGCCTCCATCACTTCAGCAGAAACATACCTGAAGTGTTAAAGTCTAAATGTGCATAAAGGTCACCTTTTGAGAAAGATTGTGTGAACTTTTATCTAATATATGCCCGAGGGGTAAAAGCACATCATGTCAGGGTCACTCCAGGAGAATCATGCAAATCCCTCTGATACACATTCAGCAAGAACATTTTAATGATCAGATATGAGCTGGTGCTGCCTGACGTGCACAGACGACTTATTAATTTATTTATTAAGAAAACCAGATGTTTCTGTGCTTTATTCTATATCAGATGCACATGGGACATTTTAGTTACTGAAAGTTGAAGGCAACCACATTGAGCTTACAAAGCTAGCCAGTGATAAGATAATAGTATCTAACAGAAACTTTATTAGTAATACTGCTCTCCATTTACAGCTGTCTGGTTATGATACGATGTCTTTTATCCGTGAACCGGCGTCACTAATATTAGTGATGACTAATGAGATTTTTGTCAGGGTAAACGGGGTTATTCATACAGCTTATAACTACAGCCAGTGAAGAAATTAAACGCGGCCCCTTTTGACGTCTTTTCTTATGTCATATACTGTAAGCTCTGGCTGCAGAACCTTAGAACCACATCTGGGGCTGATTCGCAGCGATGTGGCCCAGAGTTAACCCGACCAGGCAGAAAGAGCAACTGGGACAGAGTGGGGGGGTGGGGTTTGGGGTGGGGGGAGGCACTGTTGAGCTCTTTCGAAAATGCAGCCAGCATTGAAAGGAGTGGTATAACAGTAAGTCATTTATTTCTTTTATCTTGGGCCTCCTTTCCTCCTCTTTTGAAAATGTGACGTGGCATTTGTCTAATTTCCGGTATTGCATTTTTTTTTTTTAAATTACCATTTAAAACTGCCATCAGCTGAGCAGAAACTAAGCCAAAATACTCAGAAACAAGTCTGTTCTAAAACAAGGGGGGGGGGACTGCGCTGTTTGTCTTCACGGTCCGTTTTATACACAAGAAGAGGGGCTGATGGGGAAGGGGAAAGCCTCTGTATAGGCCTTTTGTTGGCATCGCTTCATTTATATGTTTATCTCGGAATCGTTTATTATTATTTCAGAAATGTTGAACAAGTCGATTGCCAAAGCATCTTGAAAACGTTACCTGCTTAAGAGAACATGCGTTTCCAGCCTCGGGCCAGCAAGCCCGTTGGTCTCTGTGCTGTTTGCTGTGATGGCTCTCTCCTGCCATCCCCCACTGAGAGAGACTGTTGGGCCCTCCTGCGGTGGCCCTAACACAAAGCAGATGTGGAGGGGGAGAATCCCTTACAACAACGTCTCAACAGTCAGCTGGAGGTGCTTAGCATACAAGAGCCACATCCGATCGATGAACATTCATTTCAAAAGTGCACACACCCACGGAGCTGCCGATGTCTGACACATAAAGAGGAAATACACACTGCATGTGAGTGCGTGTGTGTGTTTATAAGTGATACATACGTATGAGCGGTGATTCATCTTTTGAATTTGCTGCGATAAGGGATAGAGTTAAAACACGTGTTGTGTATATGAGCAAAGGGCATAAAGTTTTCTAATCTAAATCACCAAGTCCAAGCGACAATATTTCTCAGTGGAGTCCATCCCAAAGATTAATGTGTCTCCATCACTGTTTATCTACATGGCTTGGCTTCGGACCAGACTCTATCATTAAACTATGCCACGGGGATCATCACAGACTTCGTCTGCAACTCTGATGTACAACAGCTGTTACCAGAACAAAAATATGGTTTCTCCTATGTAATGTGGTCCCAGAAACTTTATTGCTGCCTTTTTGTGACATTTAATTTTGGTGTAGCCTCATGGATATTTCTGTCACTGTCTCCTAATCATGAAAAACGTAACTATAGAGGCAAAAGATAAAGTGATGATGAGTTTTTAAGTGCTGAAATTTCTCGAAATGATTTGATAAGCTGTTTGTCCATCATTTTATATCACCGTAGTCATTAAAGAACCTTTGATCTCTCACCAGGGTAACAGTGTCATAGCACTGTGTCACTTAGAGTTGTAATCTCTTAAACCAAGTGAGGAATTCGGTTCTCTGGCTTTTGTTGGTGGTTTTCATGCATGCACAATATTGGGACACCTGGACACATGTCTAGGAACAGTACAGAAGAATTTGATCACAGAAATGTGAATAGTTCACTGACAAAAGTCAAAAATGCTTTCTTTCACTACAGTAGTGAGAGAAAGCGCTAAGACTCTCTAAAACTTCCGGATCGGGACTTTTGGCTAACCAGCTGGACACTGGTAAAAAGCATTTGATCATCACACTAGGCCATAACAGCATGTTCCTGTTTTCTCTCATTATGGTCTCATTTGGGCTGTGGTTTGGAAACAGCAAGGTGAGGCGTGTGACTTGGCCAGACATCCACGCATTCCTTCAGCATAGACATGGAGCGTAAGTGGACGTGCTGTGGTTTGAGGAAACACGCGAGTACCAGCTCCACTCTGCTCTCACTGTGTTTTTGAGCCTTTTGAGGTTTAATTGGTTGAGCTCCATGGACAATTTACCTAACACGCTTTCTTAGAGTATTACTTCCTGCATAATAAGGACTTTTTAGCAGTCATGAAACTGAGATAAGAGGTGCTAGCATCTGCCATTCAATGCATTTTCACATTATGTTTTCACTTATGCTAATAATAACTAAATAATAAACCATAGTTTATGTAAATACTTCCCCAAAGTTTATATTGATGTCCCTCAGTATTTGTCTTATGTAAATCTACATAAACCTGTCACAATAATTTATCTTCTAACATAATATATTACTCTTATTACTATCTTGGCAACACTGGCAGAAACTTTGCACCAGGAAATCAGAGAAAGGGGGAGTGATTGAAGTGATAAGTGGAGAAGTTGAGGTGAGTGAATCCAGTCACGGAAGGCTGTTTGGATTTTGACTTTAGGCCCGTAACCATAGTGATGAGCTTGATAAGAGTGTAATTAATAAATTAATAAAGCTGTTGTATCCATCCAGTAGCCACATTAATATTTTAATAACGTCAAATAAATGTCTGTATAAACCTTTTATCTTTTACTGGGTTGAGATATTGTTTTTACAGCTCTAAAACGAATAAGAAGAATATTTGTTATAACAGTGGATTCTTGGGATTCATGTGAGGGGTAACGCAGATGAAAATTCTTACCATCATGACATCAGCTAAGGATTTTCAGTAAATATGTAAAATCTATCTGTCAGTCTATATTCCTCAAACTAGTGATTGACATCAATGTGTCAATGGTGGGAGCAAAATATGTGAATATTTCCCCATTTAAATCAGTGCCTTTATTAAATCATAATTCCTTTGTGGAAAAATTGTTATAACACCAACACCTAGCTCTACCTCATTGTTTGAAGGAACTGGCCAAAGGTACAAAGGCAACCATAAAGACAGACGTACCAAACTCAAAAATGACTCAGCCTATCACAGAGAAAGCGATAATGAAAACCATTGGGCTTGGTTCTTATCACAGAATGAGAGATGCCACTCTTCCTCGGTAGAACTGTGAACTCAAAGCTAAGGAATCCTAAACTGCACTACTTCTGGGGAAGGTTTACGGTAACAAAAAGCACAGTAACTAAGTTAGAAAGGAATTTTGGTAAACTAATCATAATTATGAGGAACTGATCCAGAGCTGATAACTAACTGGTCAGTGTCAGTCAGAGTTGGCGAAGCAGGTTGTAGCTAATTTAGGACATTTAAAAACTACACACCCTTGTTCCAATGAAGTTGACATGTTGTGTAAAAATGCAAATACAAACAGAATACTATAACTTCCAAATCCTGTTCATTGTGTAGTCAATTGAATACACAATAACGACAAGAAATCTAATGTTCAAGCTGAAAACCGTTATTGTTCATTTTGCAAATACTCACTAACTTTGAGTTTGATCTCTGCAATGTGTTCCAAAAAAGCTGACACAAGACTGGGAAAATTGAGGTATGAAAAACTCTTTTTTGGAACATTTCACAGGTAAAACAGGTGAGTGCCATAAATGGATATCAAAGGAGCGTCTCTGAAAGTTGTTCACAAGCAAAGATGGGGTTCACCACTTTGTGAACAACTGTGGGGGCAAATTATCCAACAGTTCAAAAACAACATTTTTCAAGGTTCAGTTGCAAGGAATAAGGGGATATAATTAATTATAGTCCATGACATTATCAAAGGATTCAGAGGATCTGGATAAATGTCTGAAGATATGTGGCGAGTCTGAAAATGAACATTGTATGCCCATGACCTTCGATCCCTCGCTGCATTAAAAACCAACATCCTTCTGTAAAGGATATTACCATACAACATTCCAACTTCATCAGAATGGAGGTTTGTGTTAGTATTTGTTTATTTATTAGTCCCACAGTGGGCTAATAAGGGTTTATATAAGGGTCCCATCGGGGGGAAATTTGTCCTGGGCTTTTAACCCATCACTAGTTACGCTAGTACCTGGGGATTAGGGGCCTTGTTCAGGACTCATCGCTGTTAACCCAGAGGGTTGAACCTGGCTCTGTCACATCCAAGCCCACCTTTGTAACCACTAGGTTACCACTTTCCCGGGTGGGACTTGTCGTCAGTGTCACTGATTGAAGCAAAACATGTGAATGTTTGTATGTTGACTCATTCAAAACAGTGTAAATGCTATGATACGGCAGATTAAATTTCATCACTCAGTGAGCTAGCAGGATTCTTTGGAAAACACTGGGTGAGGAAAACCTCACCCATATTTTAAAAAATGTAATGGAAACAGGTTGTTTTTCTGAGTAGCATACCATTTATGATTGATTGATTATATAACCAGAACTCTTCTGTCTACATTAACAGTTTCTAACCATCAATAACTGTCTCACTTCTAGACTGAGGCTCATGCGGAAGTAAGATTTGTTGCAGTTCCCCGACTGACCACTAGAGGCTGGCTGCAAAAGTGAGTCAGTCTCCATCAACTCCCATATTAAAATGTCCAACTTTAGAGCAGTTACAGCTTGATTCAAAAGAACCGTTAATGGTTTGATTTCACATTCATTGACAATTCTGAGTAAGGTGAATTTTGTTGTACTACGCCAGGAGAGCTCATATGAAGCATTATATTTATTTTTAATATGATTGGTTGACAGTCGGATCAGCCAATAGTTAGCAGCTATCAGTTCCTCATCCGGAATCATCATGCTATCGTGCTTAGCGAAGCAACCAGCTTGTTTGCATAAATCCAGCATTGGCTAAACGTGACAATCATATTTGATTTCGCCGTGTAGGAGTTGGGGGCAAAGCTAACTTTAATCAATGTCGGTGGGCATGTTTCCGTCGGCTTCCGAAGAAACATGGCTGCTCCCAGCAAGTAAAAAAAAAAAAACTGGTCATCCAAAACTAATGAGTCACGTGAGAAAAACCACAAATATTCTTCCAGCTGGGCTAGAAGAACCTAATCACGCCAACACCTCACTTCGACTCTTCAGTTTGAAGGAAACAATTCAAAAACACAGAAGCAATCATAAGGATGCAGGTACCAAACCCATAAATGACTCAGCCAATCACAGAGAAAGCGACAATGAAAACTATGGACTTGGTTCTCATCACAGAATGAGGCTTTTCCTCGGTAGAGCTGTGAACTAAAAGCTAAGGAATCCCAAACTGCAGTACTTCTAGGTTCCAGTTCATATTATGATGATGATGACGATGATGATAATTACTGTTATTATTAGTCAGATTACTCAATTTGCCCCCCATTCAGTCCAAGGTAAGAACAATTAAATGTACCTCAGCAACACTATATGAGTCCTAAAAATGTAAACTGTTTTTCAAAAAGGGCTACAAACTGGCCCTGTTACCTGGGAACCAGGACAAATACGGATTCAACTTTAACCATTATCTACAGATGAAGTGCTGATCAAATGTAACCAAATAGCTAAAGGTACCTTTAATATAAAATTACTACAAACCAGTGGCTATGACAGAAAAGAAAGCTTTGACAATACATCCGTTTTCTACCGCAATCTTTGTATATAAGTTCGATCTACTCACCAGGAAAGAGATCACCACCTTTAATTTACAGATATTCTTTGACCCGTCATTACTTAATGATTCATTAATATACAACATCATAATAATGTACTTGAAAAGAAAAGAGAAAGAAAGAAAACAGTTTTCTTTCTTTCACAGCCCTAACACTACAGCCTGGAAACAAACAGAGTGACAAACATTAACAAACATTGTCCCAGGCAGTCATCAACAGAGTGGAGTGTCTGTGCTTGGACACACGAAGTGGGGGAAGGGGGAAGAGAGACTTGGGAGAGGTCATGATGGGATGTGTTTTCTAGGGAAGGACTGGAGGGAAAGGGAAGTAAGAACTAGCTCTCCATGTTTTGTCAGTGTTTTGTTTCAAACATCAACAGGCATGATATCATCCAAAAATCACTTACACTGCCTCGAATAATTTGATGGTTACTAAGCAATTTCATTCCTTGCTCATGTCCTATTTAATTGCCAGTTCACTGATGATTAACTAATAGTAGTTTTCTTAACTTTGTTGAAGAGTTTATCATTAGATAATAGTTAAATAAAAACTCTTTCCTTATTTAGCTGAACAAATTTAGTAAAGTGTTACTCAGTTTTCTCATAAATCTTAAATTATATTCAATAATTGTTATTTTTTTTGTTGTTTTTTTTAACCCCATGTGAGTATATTTATCCATTCATCAATCACTTACAGCTGCCTTTCCATACTCAGGATTGTTTCAGGTCAAGATGTTGACAAAATGCATGAGGTTTCATTGAGGAAATATTAAAATAATTTTAACAGGACCAGTGGGTGGCATAGTGGCTTGGTGGTTGGTACTGTTATGGATGGATGGATGGATGGATGGATGGATGGATGGATGGATGGATGGATGGATGGATGGATGGATGGATGGAT
>JAOWBL010000002.1:8756708-8766998 GCA_028564865.1 Zenarchopterus dispar
TGGATGGATGGATGGATGGATGGATGGATGGATGGATGGATGGATGGATGGATGGATGGATGGATGGATGGATCTTCAGGTTAACAGATCCATAATAAACAAAAACTGAGTTTCCAGGCAAAGATTAAGTGAACTTTATAGGCTAATTGATGAATTCTTCCTCCTAAGGATGCTTCAGTATCCTATACAATATATACAAGCATATACTATTCTGTATAATTTCACTATAAGTATATACTATATTATTTATAGAAGCATATATATATCAACTAATTCTTCCTCATAATGATGCTGTAGCACAACCCTGGTTCTGGATTGTTTTGGAAGAAAAAAAACAAACTTTGTTTTGTTTTTTTTTTGTGTGTGTTTTTAGTTTGTTTTGTTTTTTGGGTTTTTTTTTTTATTGGTGTTGTAGGCCATCACTTTGGAGTAGGTCTAAATGACCTTATAGCTGGTGAGCTGACAAGGCACGAAGCACCCAGCAAGTGGGTTAATGGTTTCATTTTGACAGAGGTGCGGAGCACCTGCGAGGAAGAAGGCTGGTATTATTAGGAAAGAGGAGAGGGAGGAGGAAGTGTGTTAAAGGAGGTGGAGCAGCTGGATCAAAGACCGTTTAAATGAAAAGTGGGAGTGTGTTGGAGAGCGTAGTTCATCTAGATTTACCAGTGGAGAGGCTCGAGCATCAGTTCAACCAGAAAACTACGAGTCGTTTTTTTTTCCCCCCCAGAAAGGCGGACAGCAGCAATAAGAAAGCCTGAATCATGTGTGGTAAGATTTCTTTTTTCATTACTCCGTTGTTTAAGCTTAGTTGTTGGAAATCATTGTGCGAACCACGCTGGAAAAATTGGAAAGCCTGACAGAGGTTCAGACGGTGACACTGCTGGTAAGAAAGCATCAAAACGGCAAAATGATCTTCCTCGTCTTTTTATAGTCACTCTGATTTTTATAGCTAAAAGTTTTTGTTTTTTTTAACATTTATGTCTGAAGCGCAACTGTTGGTTGAATGTCTTCAGGTCTGTTGGACAGCTTTGCGCACAAGTGCTACGTGTCAGTGAATCTTATGGGTGTAAACTTCACGACAGAAAAGCACCCACTCAGGACATGTCCAGCACCCATTTTTAAACAAGACTCCATTGACAGTTTATCGTACCAAGTTCATTATCTGACTGACATCCACGGCCACGAGCCGCGCTGCATGTGCATCTCGAAACCTTTCACAACCTCGTACTCTGGAGCCGACGGACTGTTAAAGTAAATCTTTAACAGTCCATCGGCTTCACCTTGTCTACGCCAGAAGGAGGAGGAGGAGGA
Source organism: Zenarchopterus dispar (assembly GCA_028564865.1). NCBI lineage: Eukaryota > Metazoa > Chordata > Actinopteri > Beloniformes > Zenarchopteridae > Zenarchopterus > Zenarchopterus dispar. The sequence goes on from JAOWBL010000002.1 coordinate 8,758,020, forward strand.
GGAGGTGAAGGCGGAGGAGGAGGAGGCTGGGCATGTGAGCGTTTTACCTGGCTGCTCCAACAGTGCGCTCAATGTGCGTCCGTCAATGGCCAGCTGTGTGCCTGCGGGAGCAGAGCTGGCGCAACATTCCTACCCTCTCTCTATCACACACACACACACACACACACATCACAGACACACACACAAACACACCACAGACACACACACTCATTCAGCTGAGTTTTCAGCACTTCGGAGGACATTATACTGGCCAACAGTCACATATGTGAGCTGTTCCATGTCGCCATAATATGAGTTACTCATATTAATTAAAATGGGACTTGTGTTGAGTATAATCCTGCAACTTTTCCACTGTATACCCCCCCCCCCCACACACACACACACACCACCACCCATCCCCCAATTTCATATGAGATAACATCTGCTTAGAAACTGTAACATAATAAATCAGATGAAAAAAACTGACTTCAGGGAATGTCTTCACTCAATATTAAAGTAACCACAACATAATAACTGTGAAATCCCAGTACTTGACGCGTCCGTAATGAATGCAAGAAAGGCGAATGGGTGCAGTTAAAATAAAGATGCGTCTGTGGTCTGGAGCTGTGTAAACTCCCAGCCTCTCAGAGGATCCAAGTCATGTTCCTGTTTCTCCGTCTTTAAAAGGGATCTTTGCTTACCTGAATTACCAAGTGCGTCGCACCAGAAAGGAGATATTTGAGACGCTGGTGAACGGACTGCAGAGGCTGGAGTACAGAGGGTATGATTCAGCAGGTAAGACACTCGGCTTCACAGACTACACACACAGCACAAAAAACTCACACAAACGTTATAGTCTTCACCTGCGCGCCATGTACCCCCGAGAATACGATCCAAACAGCATTCGAACAAAACCTCCTCAAAATCATGATTTGGAGTGGAACTATTTTCATTCCACATTCAAACCCATTAAGTGTGCAAGTTACAACAGTGGACACACCTACTGACACCAGGGGAATGTGTAGGTGGCCACCTGCTTTGATGAATCACGGTTGTCACCAGACAGACCTGTCAATAACCACCACCCTTTACCATGGCACTGTAAAACCAGAATCCCAGGCTGACTCAGAGCTTTTTCTTTCTATTTGTGTCGAGCCTAGGGTGTCAAAAACTGTTTCAACAAGTGGCACCTACAGAGAAAGAGACAATAAAGGTGTACCATTAGTTGTAAAACCCTCTGTTTGTACATCCTATTTGAACAGGATCAGGTCCTTTGTGCTTGAACACAAAGAATAATTTGTTCATGACTTCAGAGGACATCACACTGACTTAGATTAATTTCTTAGAAACTTACTGTGACCTCATCCATATCCTCCACCTGCCTAACACCAGTGTTAATTTAACCAGATTTACCTTTTACTTAAAATGTACAATAGAGGGGCTTGGTATTTGCCCCTTTAAGGAAGGCACATCCTGCTGCATGAGCAGGTTTATGTCACTGAAACATTCATGCAAGAATACACACAGAAACACTAAATAATACTTTGAATACTGTTGCAGTGAATTCCAAGTAAATGCCTCTGCCCCACCTGTGTACAGGTATTGCTGTGGATGGCCCCACCAAAACATCTACCGACAGCAACAACAACAGCATCTGCTTGATCAAGAAGAGGGGGAAGGTGAAGGCTCTGGACGAGGAGCTGTACAGTAAGTCTCTGCACTTTGTTTTGTTTTTTTTTTAATTATTTCTCTTCATTTTGTAAAGAATGTGTTTTGTAGTGACTTAATTTTAGTGATCATATTCTCATCATAATTCACACATTTGTTTCCATTTATGTCAAAGGGCCAATGATCTTGTGCTTTTTCTCGCCCCCTCCAAATTTCGAAAGCGCCATATTCTCATATATTGGAGTATGATTTGTTTTCCTCAGAAATCCCTCAAACGCTGTTTGTGTTGTAGCAAAAGACTGATTTTGTGTTTTACTTGTTCAGAGAAAGACTCACTGGACCTGGACGAGGATTTGTACACACACTTTGGCCTGGCTCACACGCGGTGGGCCACACACGGAGAGCCGAGTGCCCTCAACAGCCACCCTCATCGCTCCGACAAGAATAACGGTAATATGTTATATATTTCCTTGCATGCTATAAGTGCTTTGAACATCCATGTTTAAACGAAGGAGTAAATCAATCCCAGGTCTATTTAAACCTGATTTAGGGGGGAAAATGATGTGAGTCAAAGCAGTTTTGACTTAAAATGGAACTTATGTTTACTTCTAAATCACAATTAATGTTAGTGACCTATGTCAAAATAAAATACTATTTTAAGTCTCAAACAAAACTCAAACTGTCCTTCTATTTAAGTGATAGTGTGGTTAGGGTTCCTACTGACAGATAAACATTTAAATTTTTTTAGTGTAAAAAAAAAAAAATCACATAAAAATAACTGTTTGCACAGACGGTGTCTTACCTGACTTCTGACATGTGAACTTGTATTTTATTGTTAGTGAAATCTGCTTTGATAAATGTAACTTTTGCCCTTAAAGTAAGATTACTCTCCTTACCATCTAATAATAGACCTAGGGTTCAATGGCTTCAGTGAAACATATTTGCAACGTTGATTTATAACAACATGTTTGTGTTGTGCCATTTGATCATCAGCTTGTTGCATTCCCTTATTTAACACCCTCACACACCCTCTATTCTTTTACAAACCTGTGGTATGTTAGTGTTTGAAGGCATGTCAGTCATGTCCCTGAGCTTTAGACCAGCATGTGCGGTAATATAATGTCATCAAGTTCACACTATAGAAAGCTAGACTTTAACCTTTTTAATACATCTTAACTCATTTAAGCTCCTACTATGCACACTGTTTTGTTTTGTTTTTTGTTTGTTTATTTGTTTTTCAAATAGCCTGCATGTTAAACTTGCCTTTCCACTTAAGGGATGTGTCTTTATTTGGCAATATTGTGACTTTACTTCAGTTCTATTTGTAAGTTCTTAAGTGTTTTAACATCAGATAAATAGAAAGGCCTTCAGTTCCTATCGCTGATCTTTACACTCTTGCTGGATTTCCCAGAATTTGTCGTCATCCACAATGGCATCATAACCAACTACAAAGAGCTGAAGGAGTACCTGGTAAGTCATGTTTTAATACTACTTGGACTGGCGGCCCACATCAATGGTCATAGCGCCACTATAGGCTTTTTTTCTGGAGGAAAACATTGCTGTTATCATTCCTGAGTAGTAAAGGCATTAAAATGAGTCAAACACTCGCAACTATTTGATCTAGTGTGTGTCACAGTCCTTCCGCACCCTGTCACTGGTACAGGTTAGGCAAATGTTGTCTTGTGACATTTGTTTTTAACCAGGATTGTTTATGTAAGTCATCTTGTTCACTGCATGGACATCCAAAGCAAAACTAGAGGGGCAGTAAGATTACATGAATCTGCATATTTGCATTAATGCAAATATGTTAATGTAGTTCATGTAGGACTAATAAATGTGCAAAACAGCCCATGGCACTAGAGAGAATTTCTGATCATTGATGAAGTTTCTCATGCTTTTAAGTCCTTGTTGTCAGCGTTAGAACAATTTCCATTTGTTGCCTACATATATATATACATATATATCACTGTAATATACAAACTAATACAAAGTATTTGTTACGCTATCACAATGAAAGAACCATGGATATAGAATTGAAAGTAGCTGCTGCTCGGGTTTAGCAGTAATATTTTTAATAAAGACAATTATGATAAAGAAATAACTCAGCAAGCAAAATATGTGAATTCAGTGTTTGATAATCTATGTATAATACTGTGATTAGAAATGGAATTTCTGAGTTTTGACTTTTGTTTTCATTGTCAAACTGCATGACCTTCCAGGCTTACCTAATGTTCTCACTGTAGCAAGTTGTTCTGAAATTCCTCAAGTCAGAGGAAACATCATTCTGGTTAAACTGGAATTGTTTGATTCCTGTTCACAAACTCTATTTTTCATCTTTCTTAGATCACCAAAGGATATGAGTTTGAATCAGAGACAGACACAGAGGTGATCCCTAAACTGATAAAATACGTTTATGACAATCGAGAGGGCGACGTCACCTTCTCCACGTTGGTAGAGAGGGTCATCCAACAGCTGGTGAGTTGCTCTCATGGCAACAACAAACACTCACTATCACACTAACCTACTGTAAAGCGGCACAGATAGTGTCTTTCTTTTAGCAACTCTACAGCTTACTTGACTCATGTGTACTACCAAATTACCTTTTCTCGTCAGCTGAAGTAAAGGAAAAATTTTATCAGCAGCTTCCTGCTGGGTGTCATAAAGCGTATCTTTGACCTTGACAAACTTCAGTAAGGGTTTTTATTTATTTCATGTTGTGTGAAATTGCTTAAGTTTCCCGTAAAGTAAAAACACCACAGTGGTGAAAAAACATTCTCCATGGCAACTGCCCCAACAGCATCATGGATGACATCAGTCACAAAACCAATTTTTTTTTTCTTTTTTTTTTTGGATGTGAATGAGTCTGACTCCCTTTTCCATTGTGCGAGTAATGCTTCAAAGCTTCACACTCTCTGGACAGAAGACCCTTAAACGCTAAGTAATTTAATCCAGATAGTCCAACGTCACAGCGATGACACCCTTCCCTTGGCTTACCCCGCTCAGCTTCACACCCATTCAGCTCAGCTTCCAGTAACAACCGCGAGCAGCCTCGTCGCCACAGCTTTTGAAACACAGCTGATGTTATACAATAGATGTCTTATTTCTCTTAGCTCACCCTTCCCCCCAAAGCCTTCTCTTCCTCAATTACCCTTCTGGACTGACACCCCTACATCTTTCCAACCCCATACGTCGCCAGTGAACCCATTTGTTTACTTCTTTGATGCTACACACTTTCCTGGAAAACATAACTTTACATAATCAACTGAAGTCCTGCAATTTCATCTGTTTCTGCTTCCTCCGTCCTCAAAGCCCAGCATTTATTTATTTTCAGATGTTCATCAGTCTAATGTAAACTCTCTGTCTTCTTTTGTTAGGAGGGAGCCTTCGCTCTGGTGTTTAAAAGCCATCACTACCCTGGAGAGGCCGTGTCCACCAGGTTAGTAAACAGACATATATATACATGCACTCATGCATGTGACTGACATTCCTGTACATACTTGCCCTAGGTCAGACTCTGTGCAGATGAATAACACTATTATGACCACTGTGATGCAATGCCAGATATGGTTTTAAGATTTACGACTTATGGGTTGTACTTCCTGACACCCACTGAATGTGACATGACTCTGGAACTTTCTCTGATGACAGCGAGTAAGTGTGCTGTTTTTCAGTTGCTCATGCGGACATGAGTAAATTCCTGTCTGCAGTTGTGTGTCAGTACTATCTGCTTCATAAGACTAGAATTTAGGTTCCAACTTTCCCTCCTGGGCCTCTGGCTGCTGGGCTGCCGGCCCTACGCCGCCTTCCCTCTGAGTCATTAACAGGGAGACCAGAGAGTTTCCTGTTTCAGCTCTTAGAAAATACATAATACTTTTGACTAACTACTTATCATCATTTTATCTTACCTTACACTTTTCCTGGTTCAGTGAACTGCCAGGGATCAGGTAAATGGGAGGTTGTCCGAGCTCAGGGGAGAGTGAGTGACTGGCAGTGAAATGAGCCAAGAGAGATAGATGGGCTGTAACTTGTGGTTTATGCAAACGGCTTCCCTGGCAGTGCCGCTGTTGTCAAGGCCACGTCTTGGCAGCGCCGCTGTTCAAGTCAGAAACTTTTGGAACCGCAGTTGTCAGCCGGGGCGCTTGCATTTTCTAAAGAAAATAATCTGTGATTTTGGTTGGGTTCGAATAGTCAGCTGAGGTGGAAACATTTGTAATTGTCCAAAAACAACCACCACCCTTTCTTTGTCATCAAGGATCCACCTCTCAGCAGGATTTCTTCTCAGTCACACATCTGCTTCTTTCTTTTCATGGTTTTTCCTTTTTCCTTATTGCATAACAGTTTTTTTCTTTTCTTTTGCCAATCTGTTCCATTTAAAATCAGTTTAAAGTGACTTGTGCAATTTTTAGCTCAAATGCTCCTCCAATCGACGTGGAGGTTAAGTTGCTTTTAAAAGTCTCTGAGGTTTATCCTTGTTGGCTCTTTTCTCTTCAGTCTTTGCTTTCTTGAGTCTTTGAGTTGCCTTAACAATGATGTCTTCTGTGGCTCTGGGAGCTACCTTTATCTTAAAGCCATCATTGATCATTGTTGCTGATGTGTGACATGGTGCCTTTATTCTATACATAGTTGTTGCAAAAGAGGATGAGGTAGGTTTTTGCCAATAGTGAGGAGAGAAACAATAAAAGGGGAAAATAATTCAATATTCCTTCAAAGGAATTGAAGCTGACAGGTTAATATTAAAAAAAAAAAAAAAAACCCTATGCAGTCACCAGCCAGTTTATTCGGTACACCTGGTGTACCTAATAAAGCCGTGAGTTTTTTCCTGAAGATTATTGTTATCCAACTTTTAAAATTAAAAGTTTAGTGGACCTTCAGTCGTAGCCTAAACATTGTTTCTGTAACTTTGGGATACCCGCTGTTATCCTGCATGCAGCTGACCTAGCTGCACTTTAACATGGTCCTTCCTGAACCAAAACATTTCCATTTTAACCCACATTTCCAAGGTCAACGGGATTGTAGTGCCACAGCAAGGACATGTTGAGGTAAAACAGTTGGACAAGCTGGAAACTGGAAGCAGAGACGAAAGTGCAGATGACTTCTGATTCATAGCTGCTGATTCAGCACTGGACTTTTGCCAAGCACCTAATGGAAAGCTGGGAAATGGAAACACAATTTTTATGATTTCAATAACTGCCCTTTAGAGTCAGGACACCCTATATAAAATGAACTGTTTTAGTTTTATTTGTATTTTGCAGCCCGTTAAACGTGGGTAAGCACATAAAGGAGTGTATAGGGTGAGATACATGTCTGCGTGTGTTAAAGAAACCACATCACTCTAGTTAAAACTTACTTTCAGGTTTGAGCAGACACAAGAAAAGATTCCTCCAGGGGAGGAGATGAAACATTTTTGAGGTCACAGCAACTGAGATGAAGCTACCTTTTAGCTGCAGGCACCTACAACAGTGCAATGTGCTTTAAAATGTCATGTGACTTTCTTATGTCACATGATGTTAAACTGTAAACCTCGGGGAAGCTAATGACATTTCAATCAGCCATATATGTCTCGGACTGATATCGACAATTTCCACGTTTTTCATACAATCTTAACACCAAGCTAAGGACATCCTGACTTTTATCAGAGCTTAAACATAGATATAATGTTGAAATGATGCCTGCTAAGCACAGCGTAGCCTTCTTGCTCCCTCCCTTAGCATAAATTTTCTACTGGATAGCGACCACATGTGCCATTTTGCAAGCCTCCCTTTTTGAGGCCCACACCCCTTTAAACAATTAGAGGTCTTACGTCAATGCAGCCCCAGAGAAACGCAGAGGAGAAGGAAAAGAGGGATCAGAGAAGAGGAAAATTCACAATAAGGAGAGCCCATTTCTCAAGAGCTGGTGTCATCAACACAGACTTTCCGTAAAGAGGATTGTGTTTTATATTCTTCTTGTGAGATAAGTGAGTGATTGTTCTCTCGGTTCCCTTGCAATCACCTTTCCCACCTGTCACATGGGGTTGCACCTTCTCTGACCTCCATAGCCAATAGGAGAAGACCACATGGAAGCTGTCGCCAGTAAGGATGCAGTGACTCAGTCCATAAAAGCAAAATCTGTGTTTACAAAAGGAGGATAAGTCAACTTATTTAATACCTCAAGACCCAGAAGCTTACAGGAGATTTGCACTAAATAGAAGGATGTCAGCATAGGGACATGTTTAAACTCAGGCTTGTGGAAAAGGCTAAAGGTGGCACAATCAATCCAATGATGAAAAGAGGAATGGATGGAAGTAAAGAGAGACAAAGTTCAGTTTGATTTGGAATGACATATTTGATTCAGACGTCAGGCTACAAAGCAGCAGGTGTGATCCTAACTGACACCGTTGTGTGTCTTGAAAGTCTACTCCTTCCCCCACTAATCCACACTCTCTCTCTCTCTCTTTCCATCTCCACCTGCTTCATTCTTGTCCTGGCAGGAGAGGAAGTCCGTTGCTCATTGGTGTGCGAAGCGAGCACGAGCTGCCGACAGAGCACATCCCCGTCCAGTACAACAGTGGTGAGCTCTATTCGCCTCCTCGTCTGCCATTATCTGTGAACTCTGCAGCCCTCACTCTCGGCAAAAATGTGCAGTGTCTGTGCACAGGTTCAAAGCACCATGCAGAGAATGTTTAAAACAGGCCCATACCACAAAGTACTCTGAGTGGCTTGTAGTCCTAATCTTGTCCTATCCTTGATCATAAGAGCTGAATCAATAAAACTTATGGTAACTGTAATTTAAAGAAAGACTGAACCATTTCCCATGACACTGGAGACCTGCAGCAAACTGAAACAGGAGCAGATACTGAATATTTGTTTAGCTGTATATTTAGCCACTAATTTGATGCAGCAGTGTATATTTACAGCTGCAGGACAGAGTGAATAGGACTAAGTGACATAGTATGGCTCAGTGATGTGTTTTTTTTTCTTCCGTTTTGGCAACATCGGAGCTCTACTGCACAGAGGAACATGCTGAATCGGCCTTTGGCTACATAAGCAGGACTTGCTAGGAATATCAATGAATTTGTTGTAAATAAGAAAGGAAATTATGAGATGTAATCTTTAATGCATTGAGGCCTGTAGTCGAACGGCACCTAATTCATTGTGATGTACAGAAAGTTTCCATTTAGTGCTATTATGTCGAATCTCACTTTGGAAAATGTTTTTCTCGCTGTCTCACTGGACTGCAACAAAGATGAGTCTTGTGATTTTCTCAGACGCATCCAGGAGAAACAAATCCACACTGACTTCTAGGGCGTTCTCCTGGCCTAGAGTTGAAGTAATGTAACATGAGATGTTTTGG
>JAOWBL010000002.1:8771985-8808758 GCA_028564865.1 Zenarchopterus dispar
AACACTAAGCCCTGTCATTTGCTGTAGTCTGTACTTGCAACACCACTTGGGGGGTTTACATAAGTGTTTAATGTGTGTGTGATCCAGGCTTACACCAGCCAGTTTGTGGCCCTCATCATGTTCGGCCTGATGATGAGCGAGGACAGACTCTCCCTGCAGAAGAGAAGACTGGAAATTATCAACAGCCTAAGGGTGCTACCTGGTCAGTACTCTGATATAATGCAAAGCCCTTTGTGGTCAACATGAGCAACAGGATCTTTAAATATGCACACAGATGGTGAACCACTTAAGCCTGTAATCACGGTGTAAAACATGGAGCCAACTGCCCAAACCATGGTGGTCAAAGTTTTTCCTTGAAGTCTTGGTTAAGGATTCCTCAATATAAAAACACCCTTAAATCATGTCCTTAAATGTTCCTTAAATATTATTTGAGGGTTTCTCTTTGCTTTAAGTTTATACTTAAATAATTCAATAATATTTGTCAAACCACTGCTCATAAGATCTTAAGCAGAAATTTATAATGCGGCATAGGGGAGTTTATCAAAGTAAATGAAAGAGATGATGAACTCCAGAGAAGAGTACTCCTCGACCAGAAGAACCTTCTGGATAAACTTAATGATGAGTGGTAGATTTTGTATTGTATGATGATAGTCATTGATGATAGTCTAAGGTTATGTTTATACCATGCATGAGTACAACAAAATAATCTTTTAACATGAAAACTGTAGAATTCTATCACAGTAAAACTTTTACAGTCCACTTAATACCTTAATGACTTTGCTGAACTAAGGGAGCCTTTAAAAAGATTCCGTATAATACCCTTAAGTGAATCGGTCAGCTAAGGAGAGATTAAGCTTTAAAGTTAAAATATAAGAAGAAAGTCTGGAGCTACTTAATACAGCCGGCAGCAGTACTCTTGTTCCCTTGCCTTTCAGGTGTTTATCTGAGCATCATTTCTTCTTCTTCCACATTCACAGACCTGATAAAGAAGGTGTTGACACTGGATGAGAAGATAAAAGCCATTGCCAATGAGCTGTATCAGCAGAGGTCTCTTCTGGTTATGGGCCGAGGTTACAATTACGCTACCTGCCTTGAAGGGGCACTGGTAAGTTAACAATCTCAGTCTACAGTCACTAAAATCTGCTTTTCACCTTTTCTAGTATTACCTAAAATATGAGCTTAAAAAAGGAATTTTTAGACTTCATTACAATGAAAAATTCCTACAGTAGTTGTGATCTTGATCTTGTTGTCATCCGGTATCATGATGTTCTGATTTTTTTCTTTTCTTGGTTCTGATAAAGAAAATTAAGGAGATCACATACATGCACTCAGAAGGCATCCTGGCTGGAGAGCTGAAACACGGTCCTATAGCACTCATAGACAAGGACATGCCGGTCATCATGATCATCATGCGCGATGGCTGCTACACTAAGTGTCAGAATGCTCTGCAGCAAGTCACCGCCAGATCGGTAGGTCCTGGGGAAATACTACTGACAGATCCCCACAAGCAGTGAAGCTTGCGCAGAAATGCAACAACTTTGATAAATATTGTTTCATCTCGGCCTCTGTCTCCCTCAGGGTCGGCCCATCATCCTCTGTTGCCAGGACGATTCAGAGATAACCAAGAATGCCTATCGCACCATTGAACTGCCACAGACTGTGGACTGCCTACAGGGCATCCTCAGTGTCATCCCCCTACAGCTGCTGTCCTTCCACTTGGCAGTCCTGCGAGGATATGATGTAAGTAGTAATGAGACATCTTTTGTCTACTATAATCATAAAAGTTATGATGATGGTAATCAGGTTACTATCTTATTATATAATCTTATCAAAACAACATTTTCAGATTCAGATAATAGGGGTTGTAATTCTAATGAGTGGATGTAATAATTATGAGTTTTACTATAATAGTATAAATAATCACAGTGATGATACTGAATTGTGTACTTCAATTTAAAAAAAATACATCAACATGTGGCTAAAAGATATATAGCAACAACAGTTTTTGAGGAAAATCAGTCCCTAAGAGAAGCTGATAAGGAATTTTAAATTTAAAAATGAAAGTGACTATACATATATTCTAAACTATTGCAAGCTCTTATAAAACATTTGTTTTGATATTGTACAATATAAATATCCGTGGGCGGCAGAGCATGAAACGCATCCAAATACTGAAATTCGATTTTGACTATTGGATGGAATTTGATTGACTTTACGAGCCTTGTGCGTGTTGTTAAGTCAATTTTAATGTGTTGTAAAGTGAGACTGGTTTTAAGCTTGTTAAACTCGTTCGTGCACATGTGTGAGTGTGTATGTGAGTGCGTGTCTATGTGCAACACGTTTCACTTCCCCCTGACTTCTGGATATCATTTTATGTGGTATAATTAAGGTTTGTAATTATCATGTCACATTTATCATGAGAGACACATCTTTCACCACTTTGGAGCACAATGTGATGTGATACTTTGCAAAGTTGTGGCACAAGATATGATCTTCCACTGCTGTCTTTTATCAAAATCAGGGACTGGCTGGTGTTTAAAGCTTTACTGATATGCTCGTTTGCGTTTGACGCAAGGCAGTTACAGTTACACCCTTGACCATGTTTACATTAGCCTTTACACAGCAAACTAATCTGACCAGTCAGTTGTTGCATTGTGGGTTGTGTTATATTTTATGTATATTTTGTGGAGTCCATATCTGACTACAGAGTCAGGTTTAATGTCATACTCTAGTTATAGAGTAGATTTACCACACTCGTTGGTGTAAGCCACCGATGAGTTGCCTGGTCAGCCATCCTAATTTTTTCACTCTTCGAAACAAAGAATAAATCTGGCTTGACTTTGATTACCAAAGGGAAGTGCCAACCGGTGCAGAACAAACAGTATCTGGACACCACTGGACAGACATAATACCAGTCAGAGAAGAAAAGCACATGATGTAAGTAGAGCAACAACCAGACCAGTCTCAACAACAACAACTAAAAACTGGTTGATCCACGTCTTTCTAGGAATTCTTTAGCTAATTTGTTTGTTATGAATAGCAGCTCTTAGATGCTCCTACATGATTCATCAAAACTCGGCCCTAGCTCAAAGAGTGAAGTTAACCGGGATAACCATGTGTTCCCATCATCGTCTTAGCTTGTGTCTCTGTGGGACCATTTTCTCTCACCACCTTTTCTTATTATTTCATTGCAAAAATTAAATCCACATTTCATTTAGAACAGTAAAATCATGTTACTTACAATTGTTACACCATACTACTATGAAGTGATGTCCATGTATGCGATTTGCCATAACAAAGCTGCTTTTTGTTTTGCAGGTCGACTGTCCCAGAAACCTGGCCAAGTCCGTGACAGTGGAATAATTACAGTTCACGAAGCCTTGAAGACGAGAGGTGGCTTTAGGAGATTTACAGTGCAATTGTGCAATCTACAATCAGTGTGTGTGTGTGTGGGTGGGTAGGTGTGTAGCAGAATCAAGGTGAGGTTTGGTTTGTGTGTGTGTGTGAGAGAGAATGAGAGTGTGAGTGAGAGTAGGAGAATGCAACAGTTGAAGGAGACCTGGGGTACAATTAACCTTTAAAAAGAGAAATGTGAAGTCTGACCAATACACTGCTGAAGACAGAATCATGCCATTGGGGCTTGAAGAGGAGACGTTTTTTTGGAAACAACAATTCTTAGCCAAAGACACCTGCTGTGCCTTTTTCTAATCATAAGTTGAGCCAAAATCCTGTCACTAGCATTGTAGGAGAGCAGTAAAATGGTACATTGAAGTGTTTACAATTGTGCAATATGGGCACCAAACGTGCATTATGAATGTACACAATCACTTTCTCTTCTTATTTTATGAATTTTTTACTTCTTTAGATGTCTTGTTTGCTTTAAAGGAAAAAAGGAATTGCAGTTCTTTTTAAAATTTCATTTTGTATCTTTGCAATATTATGGAATCACTGTGCCTGGACATGCAGAAACCATAATCTGTTCTTAATTGTTATTTCATTTTCATTTTAAATATGTAATGTCTACTCCAGTTCATAGTAGAAATGTAACTGTTTTTCTAAAACTTTCTGAACTCCTTGTTGTCATAGCAAAGAGGATTCCCTTATTTAAAGAGCACTCGTCCAGTAAGAAAAAAAGAAATATATCATGACTTTTAATACTTTGTCAGCCATTTGTATGGATTTTATGATAATACTATTATGTATTTAATTGATTTATTTTTGTTGAAAGAAATTGTTTGATTTATAACTTTTTGATTGTAATTTATATTGTATGTTTTTAGAAAAGTACGATCAATCAAGAAATCGATAAAGCATTATTTTTAAAGTGAACGATTGTCTTCTTTTATCCCCTATTGATGTGTTATTGATGCTGTTTACTTAAGATGTTTTTAATTATTTAAATAATAGATGTATTTTTGTCTTTTGCTACTTAGAATAACAGAAATGTATGAGAATAATTTTGTAATACCACTGAAATTACTTGAATAACTCAATTCACTATTAATACAGTATAGTATCAGTTTGTGCTTTAAATGTAAGTTACATTTTTACTGTTACAGAATAGTGCAGTAAATAGAACAAAATGCACCACAAACACACCAGGGACTAAAGATGGTGTGCAAAAACACTTAAAATTCACAAAATGGTATATGTGTCTTTTCAAAATTTGTATCTTCTCAAAGTTTTTGAAAATGCTTTGCCTTATTGACAATTTGTTTGAAGGTACTTTTAGATTTTTACATTAGTTGACAGTAAAGTTACATTGCGGAATGGCATTTCCATACAAAAAAAAAATTAAATGAAACTCCATAACAGAGAGAATTTAAAATTGCTCTAATATTGCATCAGTTTGTTACAAAAATCACACTCTCAGGTCTCAGTGTGTTTACTTTTTATACATTGACGTCAGGGCATTAATCTTGTAGGATTCAAAGCTTGTACAACAGCGTTACCTTAATTTATATCTGCCAAAGAACTCATCACTTTCTTTCACCCACTTTTATACTTTGGTTCTTTGATTAATAAGCGGAATTAAAAGTTTGTCCACAAAGTTTTAGAAAGATTAGCGCAGACGTAAGCTATGCGTGATGACGTCACAGCAGTGCTTGGTGTCTGCTTGTTGTGACTGCTGCGTACGCCCGTCTCTCCGTGCAGCCGCTGGAGTTAGCTAAAAGCCAGGGGAACGTCTGTCAGTCGTGACAGCCGGGGCGGTCGTTCTCCTAAACTTTTCCAAGTCACACTCATACCTGAAAGGCGGGGAGAGTGTTTTATTCGTGTCTTGGATGCATGGGAGTTCCCTGGGAGCGAAGAAGGGAGAAGGTATGTCTCGCTGCTGTAGCAGTTCAGCGCCGCCGCCTCCGACCGTCCGTTAGTCCGTCAGAGCTTTCAGTTCAGCCCCGGCGGCCCGAGTACCGCATTGCTGCCGACAGAGATGACACACATCGGTAGTGTAGGCCCCGCTAACTTTGTAACCTGTCAGACACGAGGTGAATTCACTTGTCGTTCATTTTGGTGCAACTTTGCCAGTGTGAACCGGTGATTCTTGACTGTTTAAGCACCGCCTGCCAGCAGTGCTGCAGCCCCGGTGTGTCATACATTGGTGACTTCATACCTCTGCGTGTGCGAGTGCCTGCGTGTATTTTATGGCAAGAATGCTGCGTGTGGAAATTTCAAAATGAACAACATGTCAGTCTTTCATCGCCCCTTCAATACCGGCTTGTGGGGGTACATATCATACCCCCAAGTGCAGCTGTACATTTAGCCCATATGAATGACATTTCAGTGGGTCAAATAGGTTCAGAACCACCACCAGTGGAGTGTGAGAGCATATTTTTCTCAAACATTTGCTGTTTTGGCCCGTCAAAGGGTCTTCAATGACTCGGGCACAATGTGTACACTGTATTAATCTGTCATTTATAAACTAAAAGGCAGTACAAAGCACAGACTGTTAGATGTTGTGTAAGCTACTAACATAGTGGGAATACACATCTTTGTAGTTAACACCATAAAAAGATGCTTTTACACATTTTTGTAGTTAACACCATAAAAAAGATGCTTCAAAGCATGTGAAAATGAGCAGGTGCTACTGGTATATAATACTCTATATAAAATACTATCTTTTATACCCTTCATGCTCAGTAGGAGAGTGTTTTTTTTTTTTTAAAGCAGCAGCAGCCTAGTTGTAGTCCCAGCCTCTGCTGTGTTTTGTAACCCTGCTACATCAGGATGAGACTCTCAGTCTTCAGGCCATGTTAATCTGATATCATCGCCAGCTCACTGACACCAAACCAACTCCCTACCGAGAGCCATATCAGACTCCAGCTCTGGACGAGGGCGAACTGGACAGTAGCCACCATTAGTTTGAGTGGAAGGTGGTGATGGTTGTGTGAAGGTCACTTCACTCATCACCTCTCCTACTAGTAAAACTAACAAAAGCCTGCCCTTTTATAACAATGGATGGAAAGATAAAGTAGGGCGAGAATACCATGTCCTTTGATCCACCTTTTCATTCATGTTCCATCTCAGATGGAGAATTACAGCTGGAGTAAATTAAGAACAGCTGTTGGCATTCTTTATCAACACAGTGGCCACGTACCACAGCAGGTTACCATACTGAAACACTCCAACATTTACCCAAGAGTTGTTCTGTTTTCAATAAACCTTTATTCAGTCATAATCTATTTGATCAGTTGGGCATTTACTTAAAACTACTTTGACAGAGTGGGTCAGTACTTATTTGTCTTGTTGATACTTTAATCCCAGGCTTCCCTGCCCACATGCTGAAGTTCCCCTTAAGAAGACGGTCTGAAGTTGTTCTCGAATTGTCTGAGGAAAGATTACCAGCCTTGTGCAAGAACACCTGCCAGTTCAATGCGGTTTATGTGGTCTTTGTAACTAAAGTTTAGTTGTAAATTATTTAATTTAGATTTTTTAAAAATCAGATATCCATCATGATGACTCTAAATCCAAGAAAACAAAGTGTAAACATGTTTTTTTTTGTTTTTTGAGCAAAAATATCTTTGCATCCATAAAGTGTTCAGTCTTTTTCTCTAAATAAGTTTAAATGAATCTGCAAAATGAAAACTGAATATTGCACACAGTGCAGGCACACCCTGAAAAATGTAAAGCCCAAAATTGTCATGATTATTATGTTGATGACATTTTTTAGGATTTTTACAGGCTCAGCTGTGTCACTATGTTGTCATCTCCAAAGGCTTGAAATGTGATATCTGGCCATCGACTGATGCTGTGACTCATCCACCTTGCAGTGGGCCCAGGTTTTCCTCAGGGGCATCAACATTATTGTGAACTAATCAAATTGAATATGGACAAATTCTTTTTCGTAGACACTTCAGAAGACAAACGTCTTCTGAAGTCTAACTTTCTGAACTAACGTGCAGTTTTAACCAGACTCTGTTTTTGTATTTTGCATTTAGCATATACAAAATTGAGATTTTCTTGGCTGATTACAGTAATATATATTTTTCAAAGGCCAAAACCTTCAAGCACAATTTCCTTTCTTATAACGATAATCAACTACACACAAGATATTTTTTACTTTTTTTAAGCATTGAATTGAGTAAACATTGTCCATAAATATCTTATCCATTTTTAGCAGGGATTTCTCTCCTTGTCAGCAGACTTTTTCAAACGTTAGTGTTCCAAGTTACTGAGCGACACAATTGTTAAATATCCAGGAGAAAAGAAATTACAGTCTATACTCCTTTATGCACCAGATAAGAGACCCTTAACCTTCCTTTCTTTCCTTTTTTTAAAATCTGTCTCTGCCTTTCACTGGTATCACCACGGTGATACCAGTGAAAGAAAACAGAGGCTGCTGGCTGTGTCCTCTACCAGCTTTATTTTAAGCTTCTTTGTTAGCTTTTTTATGATTGGGCGACTCAGCAGGGTGATATATCCTTCCAAATGTTTTGGTGATTGTTCTAAAATTGATTATTTTCATTTTTAAACAAATCCATAGAAGTTGCTTTTTTTACTTTGAATATTCTCTACTCACAATGAAATACGGTGAAGACATACTTGCTGGTGTCTGGATTTTAACCCTGGCATTTATTGACTGGAAAAAAAAAATAAGTAAAGCGGGTTTCTTAGAGCTCTTCACTGAAATTTAAGACACCCCTTCCCCCCCAAAGAAAAAATATTTCTTAGTGTTGTGATGCATATCATGCATTTATTGATGCTTGAAACCAGAGTGCATCTCTAGATGTGACTAGCTTGTCAACAAGTGAAGGATTGCTCATCTGCTACATTTACCTGAGATGGGTTTTGTCATGATTTCTGGACCAGTGCATTGTTAATCAACACAGTTTCAGGATCACAAAACCTCACCTCTATTTCAATTGAGTTCCAACACAGAATTAGTATTCAGTGCGTCCTCCACCTCCAGTTTAAATGATTATATGAAATGGGACAAAGCTGTGCTTGTATGTCATAATCGCAGTATTAATCAAAATGTAGCTGTCGTTTCCACAGATTTGGGAGAAGAGCAGAGAAGTGCCAGTAGCATAAAAGAATCAAGATGAAGCCAAGTGAGACAGGAGTGAAAGAAGTTGTGTCTCTGCATGTCTGCCTCTGGATGAGGAGAGCCAGCTGCATGTACATGTTAAAAGGAGCAGGGGACAGAAATGAAAGGAGTCCATTTTTCATCTTAGCTGAGGTGTGCTTTCAGACCTTCACATCTTACATGTTAAGGACTTATTTTTTTCAAGATTTTGTTTTTGAAGCAACAAATGTCAGATTGCAAAGCATTTGGGACAAGTTGATTTCAAGTGTTGGCTTGATAAGTAAAATGCATCATGGACTGTTGGTGAACACGATTTGTCCACAAATAGAGCATAAAACTGTACAGTGGAGAGGACAAAACGTGTTTAATAAACATGAAAGAGAAATAGTACCAGTTCCTCTGAGCTCCAGCTCTTTTCACATGGAGTCAAATGCTGTCGTACAAACCAAATGTAGAAAAGCTTTTTGAAAGTCTTGGGTGCAGCTTCGTTTGGTCTGAAGAGAGAAGACGTCTTATCTGCACACAGTAAAATAAGATTTTAACAAAAAAAAAAGCCATCACCTGGGCCTGAGATTGGATATCAGGAGGGAACTGTTTTCTTACTTGCTTTGGATAAGATGTATACATACAGGGGATAAAACTACAGTACTTATGTTGTCCTATTTATTTATTTGACCTCAAAGTATATGAGTATATCGTATTTTATCACTTTCCTTCAATTTTAGGATTTTTCTGCACCACATAGTGAATACCCTGTCTTTTTCTTTTAGTGGATCCCTTTTATGTCATGTGCATGTCAGACATTTGAATACAGATGTTTTAGTATTTGAGTTCTTTTTGTGAGCCATTGTATTATACTCAAATTATTTTATTTGAGTTTATTTAGGTTTATTTGGTTCATTTTTGCTTAAATATCCAGAGTCTGAATGACATTGTGACAATGCAGTGGTTCATCTTTGTTGGCAGTTTTTTTAAACCAATTTTACAATATTTGCTTATTTAGACTAAAATCGGTAAATGATGAGAGATCAAATCCACTATAGTACATATGTACTTATGACACACAGCAGGTTTTATATTCAGAGGTTACCGACAAGATTTTATAGAGTAAAAGCATGCCAGCACATACAATACACACAACAGCAGCAGGTCAACATCTGTGCTCAAACACATGCCCACACAATGGAGACACAATTAACGCAACACCAAGACAGACGGGTGTGTTTCTGCACCACCATCCAGCCTGTTGTTCACTAACTGTCCTATCATTTATCAATATCATTAGCTCTCTTTATTTGATAACAGCATTATAGAAAACAAATCAATCTATATTTCAGACTTTGCAGCTTATACTAGTTTCAGTATAAAAATGAATGGCCAAAAAATAATAATATTACATGCTTCAAGTTCTGAACTCCAAGGACTCTTAGCCAAACTCAGCCAGACCTGGAGCTATGACAAACTGTCTGAACCTTATCTGATACATTTCTGTCCTTCACTTCTTCAGCTCTGTCCTCTCCTCAGTTATATTCATAAGTAGCAGTCACAATCTGATCAAGCTCTTATTTATGCTTTCATTTTATTATATGATGATTAGATCATAAAAAGATGTATAGCTTTTTATTTTATTGGTGGATAAACTAAATAGGTTATCTGATCACATATATAGGTGTAATTGTTGTTTGAAATGACTTCTGCTCTGTTTATACAATTTTACATTTGGTTGTGCTAATTTCTGAGTTATTCAGCTATTTATTTTATTGATATCCCTTGTAATTTAAAAAAAAAAAAAGTCTGAGGTACACTGAGTAGCGGTGATCTCTGTTATTCAGTGTGAGTTTGTAGATGAAGCAGTAGGACTCACTAGTTGTTCTGACTCATCTGCTGCAGCAGCAGAAGATAACTCCTCATCCACCTCCTCCATCTGCACCTGGGCCTCTTTGTCATATTTGACTATAACTTCTTCTACCCACATCTGAGCTTCCTCTATATTAGCAGTGACACTTACTGCCTGGAACCAGTGCACGGCTCTTCTAACCGTGTGCTCACACAAAGCGTGCTCCTGTCAGATAGTGTGAAGGTCTGCCGCCTGAGTGTCACACAGAGCAGAGTGACAGTGATGTTTGAACATCCACAGAGCTTCACCAGCAAAGAGGAACCTTCACCAAACGGCAGCTTTCTCGTGTCTCGTCTGCTTAAACAGCGACACGCAGCAACATGTTGCCATCATGTCCAAAGCTCGGCTGTGCTAAGGCCTCCTCCCTTTATCTTGGTAGAAGTGTGAAAAGTATGTATGTACTTTTAAAAAAAAAAAAAGGTGGAAAAGAATGCTGCTAATTCAGATGATTTCAGTTCTGTGGTATTTTATTAATTATTATTAATAATGTTCATTATTTTTTATTTTATTTTGCATCCTTCTGTGCACACAACAGTACAGTAGAGGTTTCTGAGACGAGCCAACCGTCTTTATCAGTTTATTCAGCTTCTTATAGTCACAGGCTTACACTCACATTGGTGGGATTCTGTAAAACTTTGAGCAAGATCTCCCAGAGTTTGAGTCCGTAAATAACTTGCAGTTTTGTGTAACGCCACCAACTGTGGAGCCAATGCCTTGCCTAATTCAGCAAGGCCTAATTCATCTGCTGATAGGCCATTTCTGTGTGGATTTTCTGTATTCAATCACAACGTCTCCCTTGCTGCTTCTTCCTGATCAGCACTTTTCCTCCCTGACAGTCTACTGCCTAATCTTTGTATCATTCTTCTTCTTTTTTTTTTTTGGCTGTCAAACGGAGAAGTTTGAAAAAAATAATGACACTCCATTTATCGTGTGGCTGTTTTCTGAGAAAATGACAAACTGCCGTGACTGCTAGCAGTTTCACAGCTACATGATTGTGTCTTCACCCACATTCACACACACAAATGACTGCCAAGAATAATACCCCTCCACTTCCTGCCTCAGGAATCAGAGCAAACACTGTCACATTTGTTATAAACACACAAACAACTAGTGTGTTTCATTAATGTGCACTTATGCGGTGCTCGTGGCTGTACAGTGAAGGTCCGTGGAGATCACAT
Source organism: Zenarchopterus dispar (assembly GCA_028564865.1). Lineage (NCBI taxonomy): Eukaryota > Metazoa > Chordata > Actinopteri > Beloniformes > Zenarchopteridae > Zenarchopterus > Zenarchopterus dispar. The sequence continues at coordinate 8,783,585 of JAOWBL010000002.1, forward strand.
AATAACAAACCTGCTCAAACCAAATCCTGACGGCATGACTGTGTTATGTGTGTGTTTATGGACCACGATAATGTCAAACCTGAGTCTGTGTCAGCTTTTCTGCTCTCAGTCTTGGGGGTGTGACGCTCCATCAATCCACATGGATTTTGATACAAATGAAAACATCAATCGGACATCAATACATGCCATTAGGAGCAGATCCTTTGTCATGTATAACTGTCTAGATGAACCTAGAAACAAAAATGTGACATGATATTGAGTTAGTTGCTGTGATTTGATATGAATGGCGGTGATTGTGTTCAAGTGACATATATTATCTCATAGCAATCACTAACTCCTTCATCCAATAAAATCAACATCCTATGGTTAATTGAAGTACTGTATTGTTATTAAACTTGTGATTTACACAACCAGTAAAGAAACATGGATAGGTTGAGTGGCTGGCTGTAACAACCTCTGTGATGGAGACTTATTAATATGTCAATAGCTGTTTGCTCAGTGTTCTGACTGAATACCGTTATACTCTTTTCTTTGCACGTGTGTGTGTGTTGTTGTCGTCTGCAGACAGTGCTGCTGGTCCTGGCTGTTCAGCAGGATGAGTGAAGCAGAGAGCCAGTTCTACAGCGTCCAGGTGGGAGACTCCACCTTCACAGTACTTAAGCGTTACCAGCAGCTTCGGGCTATTGGCTCAGGAGCTCAAGGCATTGTCTGGTGAGGACCTTGTTTTACTTTTATTGTGACTGTAATCAGCCCAGAGTGTTTTAAATAACACCTTAGCATCAGGATCGTACATATTCTAATGCTTTTGGATTTTTTTGGAAACTCAAGGATTCCCATTTAAGTTAAATATTTATCTAGGTTTAGCTAGATTTTATCAGCAAAGGAAATAAGTTAAGGTGATTGACCCCAGAGATTTTTCCTATGGTAATTTCATTGACATTTTTATTGTTACTAGTCACATTTTTAGGAAAATTGATATGGATATGAAGGCTCTAATAATGCTATTTGGGGCTTGACAAAAGGGAAATGCTCGGCCTCTTCTCCATCTCATTGGGTTTACTTTGTTAATTGGGACAAAAATCTTTTGAATCCTTGCCATATTCAGTGTGATTGTCCCTGCTGAGTAATCCATTCATTTGCAGGACAACAAAAGAGCGTGCTTTGGAAACTGGCACACTCACAGACATCGTATTATACAGATAATCATCCCAATGTGCAGATTTATTTAGACACTGAGGCTGACAGTAGTCACATGCAGTGATGTTCTGCCACATGGACCGACATAAAGATGAAAGTGCCTGATTTTCATTTGGCAGTTAACTGTGTTGATCCTATGATTTGGTCACATCTGCAGCCTAAATGAAAATGAAGTGACAAAGATGGTCGTGTCAGCTAGCTGATAACTGCATTTACCTTCAGTTCATTATATCATTGTATTACTCCGAAACATGAGTGACACTAAAATCTTCTGGTCCCTACTGATAATTTAGACAGAAACGATGGTTGAATAGGGCTGCGAGTGTTCAGTGATCACTCTGTGATCAGTATTTCTCCAAACATTCAAGAGTAGCTTCTTATTTGAGGAAAAAAAAAAAAAAAGCTAAAATTGCCGAACAAGCCACAAGGTCTAACAACTATACAGTAACTATACTGTAAAATTGCCTTTACTGATAGCCCTGAAAAATGTTATTGTGCAATGCTATATTTTCATATTGCAGGTTATAATAAACAATGAGACCTGTAAGAGGGCTGCTGTGTTTGTCAGACATTTCTGTTCTCAGTGGGATGAATTAATTTCCTTCTCTACTAACCGTTGTCTCTTTTCCCTCCTCCATGTACCGTGTGATCAGCTCTGCTCTGGATACCGTCCTTGGTATACCGGTGGCAGTGAAGAAGCTGTGTCGGCCCTTTCAGAACCAGACCCATGCTAAACGTGCCTACAGGGAGCTGGTGCTGCTCAAATGTGTCAATCACAAAAATGTAAGACTCAAATTTACTGTAAGAGAAGACTGTTTATGCTTTGAACTTTAAGATTCGTGATTGGTGTAGATTTCCAAAAGAGCCTATATGTTAAAGGTGCAAGTCAAAAATGGTTTAAGGCCTTGATGTTAAAATTTTTTTACAAAGTTGAGAGAAGAAGAAAATTGGGTCTTTGCAAAGTAGATAAAGTTTCTTGCCCAGAGTGAAATATTCCAGAAAAAAAAGTCCTCTTAATGCTCTTCCCAGAGTTGGCTAGTGCCCCACAGTCAAGTGGTTGTAGATGGGAGAGTAACAGAGTGGACTAATGGCCTGTCTCTCTGCTTTCAGATCATCCGTCTGATCAATGTTTTCACGCCTCAGAAGTCTCTGGAAGAGTTCCAGGATCTGTGAGTGGCAGTGGAGAGTTTTTTTTGGCCATAATGATCGACTGTGCTTTGATTTTCTGCAGAGTCTCACTTGTTATCTGAAGCATTGAGTTTCTTTGTTTTCTTTCATTTAACTACACTCCTCCTGTTAACTTTTCAACCTCCTCTACTGCTCTGAGTCACTGTCATTAGAATTTCAACTCTCTTCACTTTTATCTCTGTTCCTTTATTCATCTTGTTGCAACCTTTTTTTCACCTTTTGTGTCTGGTTTTCTGATTAACTCTTTCCCTGCTCTTGCTGCTTTCACTTTAGTGCAATCTTACAACCTCCGTTTCATCTTTTTCATCTTTTCCTTTCTGGCAGGTACCTAGTGATGGAGCTGATGGATGCCAGCCTATGCCAAGTGATCCACATGGACCTGGACCATGAGAGGATGTCCTACCTTCTGTACCAGATCCTTTGTGGCATCAGGCACCTGCACTCAGCTGGTATTATCCACAGGGTGAGTACACACGATAACTGTGCTACGGGCTAAAAGAGTTCATCAGGCTCTGACACTTTTAACACAGTAGAGACATCTGTGAGAGTCACCTAACACTTGATCATTAATTTAACGTCTGTTCACTGGGAGTCAAAAGAGGCTTTGTCTTTGTTTCTGAATTAAATTAGTCAATGTGAAAGAGTGTGTGTGTGTGTGTTTTGTTTTGTTTTTTTAATAGATGGTGTTTGTTTAAATCTCCTACATCCATCATATCTGGATAAGCCAGCTGCTCACACATAATATTTTAATCTGCATATTTTTGGTAGATTTATAGTTTTTCCATGCCCTCAGGATCTGAAGCCGAGCAACATTGTAGTGAAGTCAGATTGTACTCTGAAGATCTTGGACTTCGGCTTGGCAAGGACAGCCTGCACTAACTTCATGATGACCCCCTACGTGGTAACCAGATATTATCGCGCCCCAGAGGTCATTCTGGGCATGAAATATAAGGAGAACGGTAAGAACAACCTCAAGACAGGCTTCGATTAAATATTTCAAATGATTTGTAACTGTAGAACTTGTGCATGAAATGACAAATGAAGCAAGATATAATAGTGCTTGAACATTTGTATGAACTTTAATTTTTTTACTATTTCTGTATTATGATGACTGGAAACATTTCTAACACTAAAAGTAGGTAAAGAAATCAGTAAAACAATTGAGACAAAATAACATACTTAAATTTTTATTCTTTATAAAAAGATAATCTAATGTCAATCCATAAGACAGGAAATTTATAGGTGAAATCAGTCAGCTTAAAAATATATATAAGTAGGTGTCCTTTTTTTTTAATATAAAGAACAAGGGTCCATTTAAGTCTAATCCTCTCAAGACATATGTATTAATAAATATGTGGTTTTATGAGATCTTTACAAGAAGCTTAGGAGAGTTCATGATGGGGTGTGTTTCCTGTAGAAGAGTTAAAGGGAGGATGGGGGAGGAGCCATCTCTCTCTCTTGTGTTGATTCATCCACTTTCTCTACCTGCTGAATTCATTTGTTGTGCTGGTGTTTTGTTTAAATATCACCAGATGTGACATCATCCAGAAATCCCTTACCCTATCTTTAAAGGAGATATTTGAGAAATATCAGAAAAAATTAGTTCTTCATGTTTGTCAGTCTTGAGAAACTCGTATAGCCACCTTTAAAGTATTTGTGCATCTTAAGTCCAATGTCAGTTTGTACAAATGGAAAAACAATTCAAGCGGAAAGAGTGGTCCAAATGTTTGGAGATCCTGAAAACACTAATCCATCACAATTTAACATGGTGGTGATAGGCAGTTTGTGCAACACTTTCTCCTTGCCCATCTATCAGTATCCATTATCCATCATTTTACATTTCTTAAACAATAAAAGGACAGTTTTTTTAAAATAGCAATCTAATTTTTATGATCTTCCCATTGCAATAAACCCAGTACAGAAAAAAAGAAGCCTTTCGTTTATTTACAAGGTCAAAAGAGAAAATATGAGAGATATTGACTGTGGTCTCACTTTTTGTGAAGATCACACAATACAGAAGAATGGATCACTGTGACAGCAAATGGTTCAAAAACTCTAAGGTCATTATCTCTAAACAGGCAAATAAGAGCTATTTAACGGGCTTTTAGCACTCAGATGGCAGGTTGGAATCAGCGTGTAATGCCTTCTTAAATATTAGACAAATATATTTGGTCTTGTTTGTTTACTTCAGTTCTCTTTGGCTACATTAGGGCTATCGAACTTAAAAATACTTACAAGGATAGATTATATACTACCGCTATTTAATTTTTTAAAAATCAGATTGTGATTTGGAAAAACATGATTCACGTTTCAATAATTTTCCACCACTTCTCAGGAACTTTCCGTCCTCTAGAAGAACCCGTTTTCATTTCTTGATTTCTGTTTCATTGAAAATGTCTTACCGATGATTTTCTGTGGACCCTGAGGCGGGTTAAGAAACAAACACTGATTGGTGGTAACTTACACCATGTTAACAATATTGCCTGAGCACCTGCAGTAATCTAGAAATGACACCCCAAAGTCAGTCTTTCTTGCAGACATGACCCATTTGCACTGGATTAATATCAAATATGTTCTCTCTAACTATTAGAAATTACTGCAGTTCCTCAGGTAATATTAAGCAGTTTAAACAGGCCATTAGTTTATTGATATTGGGTAATGGATGTAAAAATAGCATTATGATTGCACTGTTATATCATTTGAATAAGCACAGAAACATTCCTCTTCTGCCTTATCAGAGCAGACTGCTGCTGTTTACAGCACACAGTTGCAAGTCTTTCATTCAGTCATACCTCTGCTGGTTTTCACCTTTGGCTACATGCATGATTGACCATATCAGTGAATGATTATAATGTGCCAATACTCTGCTTCAGTGGACCTGTGGTCAGTTGGCTGCATAATGGCTGAAATGATCTCTCACAAAGTCCTCTTTCCTGGAAAGGACTGTATCCTTCCTTGTTTGCCTTGTTTTGTGACACCCCAGTGAGCAGAAATGACAGCATTGGTTATCAATCACAAATTATGTGGAATAGGTTAAACCAGATCGTTAAAGATAGAAAAAATGGCTTTTTCCACCCTCTTTTACAAGAGTCAGACACTAATAAATGTCTTAGGGCAGATGAGCTGTTATGCTCAGGTTTATACTGAGTTTATTATTTTCAAATGAGACTATTTGCTTATATTGACTTAACTGCTTATCTTCAATTCCATCGAATAAGATAATGGTCTAGAAATTAAGCAAAACAAATCGAGTAAGCCAAGAGAGGCTGAGGAGGTTTCTTATTCCATGAATTGATAACAGGGACTTCTCCCATCTCAGACTCCAATGATTCATGTAACATCTATGTAGACTTGGTCCAGAAACGTCTGTGAGGATTTGCTGTGCTTTTACAGAGAAGGAGAGCTTTCAGCCTTCATGAAACTGAAATGGAGAAGAATAGAAGAATTTTCCTCTTATAAACATTCTCAAGCAAACAGCTGACTTGGAGAGTCGGGTAGAAACAGACTACATCCCACTCTGTTAAATGCACACATCCACAGAGGGAGAGGGAGCATGAAAGCAACAGCTGTGTAAACTGATAAGCAGAGGCGAGGGGAAAAAGCCTGGAAGGCTTCAACTAGTTGCAAGCCAGAGAAAAGAGAGTCAGTCTGAAGATGAGTATGATGAAAGCATCAGAGCCTGGTTCAATAAGAAGACCAATAAGACCAGAATGAACAAAGCTAGTTTTTTTTTTCCTTTTGCATTTCAGTGTTCAAATAATGGCCATGCAGCATGCTGTTCATTTGTGCAGCCTTCACCTGTCTTTTTATCAAGCCCTTGGTCTGAATTATATGGTTGATGTCATGAGGTCACTTTGATTTAATATTTTTCTGTGATTTTTTTGTTTGGTTTGTGTGGATGTGTGGATGTATCTGTGTGTGTATTTGTGCTTGCTTGTGTGTTCTCTGTTTCCAGTGGACATCTGGTCAGTGGGGTGTATCATGGGAGAGATGGTAAAGGGCAGCGTCATCTTCCAGGGCACCGATCGTATCCTTCACTTCTCTCATCGTGTCTGTGCTGCCTGTCATCCCATGTTTCGCCATCCATCGAGCCTCCATCTCTGTTTTCATATTACAATTCTCCAAACACACCTGTTTATAAAGACTCTTCATCTCAAGCCTTTTTAGCATTATCTATTGCTAAAACAAGATTTTCAGCAGACCTGAGTTTAAACAGATCTAAACTAGTTTTTCAGATAGTTGTAATGTAATAAAGATGGAGGGAGTTGCATTGAAGTAATTTACACAATTTGCATTCCTATTACTCCTGTCTTTGCTTCCAATTAGTGTGGAGATCAGTCACTCACCACCTGCAACACTTAGACCCGAGCAGCTGAGAATGGATGCAGAGCGCAAGTGTGGTTCGAGGTTAGATTGATTTTCATCCTGGAAAGTAATTGCCTTCTGCAATTGTAAGCCAGCGAACCATAAAGTATATCTGTATTTTTAGCCAGGCTCAAATGGTTCCTGTTAGTGTCACGTTGCACTGTAAAGTTGGTCAGACTGCTATTTTGCCCTGGACTGAAAAAATTCAGTATTTACATGATGAATTGGCAGAGAATTTTGAACAGGCAAGCACTGGCTTCACTAATCTCCTGTTTTGTTTGTTTGTTTGTTTGTTGTTGGATTTTTTTTCTTTGTTTTCTTTCTAAAATGTACTGCATGCATCTATCCCCATGTATAATCACCATTTAACTTTTTACTGTGCTTTGGTTGAAACCTACAGCTTAACCTACACAAAATAGAGATCTTCCCATCAAAATCAGCTGCTCCTTTTGTTTTGTTTTCCTTGAACTAGCATGCTGGTGTACTTAACTAGGATGTTTGACTGCGTAAACAGCGGTATCCTCTTAACATCAATATGCCTGTTATCAGCATATTTGCATGTTGACAGTAGAAGCTTTACATTAAAGTTCTTCTACACCGTTTTACTTCATTTTAAATCATGGTTTATTAATATAACACCTTTTAATAGACTTACAAAAATACACGGAGTGTTTCATTTTGCAATTTCCAGGACTGAACATTGTATGTATCGCTTTGATTTTGTTCCTTTCCTTGTGTTCAGCTCATTTTCTCACCTAAGCTTATACTCATAATTCAACTGCACTTTTCCATAACAAGTGTATTGTCTAGACATCGACCAGTGGAACAAAGTGATTGAGATTCTGGGCACACCCAGTCTGGAGTTTATGAACCGACTGATGGAGACCGTGAGGAACTATGTGATGAATAAACCACAGTATCCAGGCGTCAGCTTCGCTGAGCTTTTCCCGGACTGGGCATTTCCTTCTGAGTCAGAGCATGACAAACTAAAAAGTAAGACTTTTGGATGTCTGAAAATACCAACTTGAGAGACAGTATAGACCCTACCATAATGTATTGATTTCAGTACTGTTAGTCTCTATTATCTGATGTAAGAAGACATTTGCTAATAAAAGTACAGGAACAAAATAAAATGCCTAATACAAGTCATAATTTCTGGCATTTGGAGTTAAAAATGAAAACACTAGAATAGGAATCTTGAAACCCGTTCAATGAGATGATGTCATGCACTTGTTTCCATAGTAACTCTGTCCTTCCTTTGTGGCCAAAATAGCTTGTCAAGCACGGGACTTGCTCTCCAAAATGCTGGTCATCGACCCTGAAAGCCGTATATCAGTAGAAGAAGCCCTCAACCACCCCTACATTCACGTGTGGTACGACCCTGCAGAGGCAGACGCGGTGAGGAAACTGGTCCATTCAGATGGTGCTATTCTTCATCACTGTCGCAGCTTTGTATGATCCATGCATTTCCTTTTGTTTCACAGCCTCCTCCCCAGATTTCAGATAAGCAGCTTGAAGAGAGAGAGCACACCATTGAGCAATGGAAAAGTAGGATATACTGCCCTCTAGGGACACAAATCAGCACTGCACCTCAGTTGATTAATGCATGTTAATTCACGATACAGGAATTTTGATTCAGACAAGTTTGTTTTTGTTTTTTAAAAAAAACACATCAGTGTGCATATATAACTGTAAATGAAAGTAATATTTTTTTAATGTTATTCTGTTGAAAGTTCTTTTGCACAGTATGTACAGATAGAACAAGAAATCTGTAAAGAACAAAGCCATTTACCTTTAAAATATAAGTTTCACTAACTGTAAATGTGAGAGAAATTCTACCACCACGGGACTTTTAGATTTTTTTTTTTTTATTTTGGAGCACTGCTGGAGTGCACCTGAGGAATAATACCATGTTTCAACATATTCAGCAAACTTTCATCACACCTTGAAGTTAACATTTTATATTTCAAACTTAAAACAGAAATTTTAAAACAGATTCACACTTTTATACTCCAGTATTGTAAAGTGTTATTTTGAGTCCACCATGACAACACCAAACCTGTTCTTGTTTTGTACAGAACTCATATATGAAGAGGTGATCGACTGGGAGGAGAGGAACAAGAATGGTCTAATGAAAGAAGATTGCTCAGGTTTGTAAATGAAGCCTCGGCCCGATGAGCAGGGAAAAATGTCGTAACATAACCAGCTTGAAGTTGAACAGAAGCTGCTGAAATCTGCTTTCACTTCCACCTCACTTATATTTTCATTTTAAAACAGAACTTTTATTACAGTTACACCATGCATTCAGACTATTCCAGCAAATTCAACCCTCAAAGATTATTATTATTACAAATAATGCAGATGTTATTTCAGTTTGTAAATGCCCCTCTTGTGGATAAATATGGGCTGTAAACAACTGTAAACGTCTGGAAATAATGACTTGACAGGACTGATTCACTTCATGATTCGCTTGCTACGTACCCTGCCCTTAACACTCATGCCTACATCATATGGACGATTACGCGGCATGTTTGTGCGTAAACATCGACATGAAGCTGGAGCAGCTCACACTGCTGACTTTGTTGTTTTGGTATCAGCTGTCAGGAAGCCAAAATCTTTATTTAATGGCACAGAAACTGCAGACATGTACAGGAGGAAATACATTATAAGAGTGAAATGTAACAAAGGTTATTTCCAGAGGAGTTTGCAGCCTGGTTTTATATGTATGTGCATGCTCAATGAATATGGAGGCAGAGTGGACTGAAACGCTAATGCAGCTCAGTTTCAATATGACACATCATTTTGGTAAGAAAACTGACGCATGGACATAACCTCACATTTAAACACAAACACTCAGCATCTGTTGGAAATACTCCTTTTCTCCAGCCATGCAACTCTGTGTGTCATGGTTTTGTCTCTGATGTGTTTGGTTTATCTCAGATGGCGCGTCAGGTTCAGCCTCCCAGTCCTCTTCTGCCAACGACATCTCATCCATGTCCACAGAGCACACCTTGGCATCAGACACGGACAGCAGCAGCATCGACACACTGACAGGACCACTGGACGAGAGTCAGTGAACACCTCCTGCTGACACTCGTGTCGGTCTGTCTGCCCATCACAGTTCTCTCGTTCATTTAAAGTGTCAAAATATCTCTCAACCATCACCTTCCATTTCATTTCCCCCCTGCTTTTTTGACACCTTTGTCATTTTTTTTCTTTCTTCTTAAAATGTCAGTGAATGAGTTGACAGTTTCATCTTTTTCTTTTTTTTTTTCTTGCTTTGGATCTTGTTGATCCTCTTGATCTTTAAACTTTGGATGGGACTGCTTCCTAGAGGTCAAAGCTGTTTATGCTGTGTCAAAAGTTGTTTTTTGTTTCTTTTTTGTGGATTTTTTTTTTAATGTCATGTACACAGTGTATGGAGCACTCATCCATATTGATTTTTCAGGTTACTAGAAGTAGGTGAGCAATTATTGTTTTCTGTGTTTTAATCATTTGAATTTTATTTTTCAAAAGTATTAAGTTGAGATGTTATTGTCATTAAATTAGAACAGACGTGCACTAAAGCTAGACCACAGCCGCTAGCTGCTATCCTATGCTCTCATGCATGTTACGCCAAAAAGAACAAAAGCTTTTCATACATCCAATGTTCATCTGATGATCGAACCCCGATCTTACGTTTTATTGAATCTCAAGCACGATCACAGTATTGCAAATCTCTCCACAGTGGTGTGTTTTCATTCATTTGCATGAGTGATCAAGATTTTGCGCTTTCACTCCTGACAGCTAGAGGGAGCTGTGACAGCAGTGTTACACTTTTGTTTCCTGATATAATGTAACATGCAAAGATGTCAAGATCTGACACTCGTAGGGGTGCAGACCCTTTCATTACAGATGCCTACAGTGTGCCTGTTCTGTTAAAACATTCAACATATCTGTTGAACTTTACAAGAAAACATCAGCCCTGTTTGACTGAAGGTACAGACTATCAGCTTTTTGTTTTGTTATCGAAAGAAAATCATAGCAATCTGAAAGAGGCAGAATGATGCTTGTATTTATTTTTTGTTCTTGCAAAATGTTGCACACTAACCACACAGAAGCCCATGAACTTTGAACATCTGGACACGGGCTGCTCCTTCTTTAAACCATTCCATTAGTGCTGGTTACAAACTTAATCCTGAAATCAGACAACATGTAGAAGACATGTAAAGGCAGTAAAACACAGGAATCGTGTTTAACTTGCATGTGGGCTTCATGCCTGTGAGATACTGTAAGTCTTGTTATAAATAGAAATGTGTTCATGTCTGTTTTCACTTGCAGTACCTTGATGCTCTTGGTTCTCAGAGATGTTTTATTTTTGCCTTGTAAGCCTAAATGTGTGTATGTGATATCAAAATGTACTGTGGAGCACTCTTCTTAATATGTCATTTTAAATATCTTTAAAGACGGTAGTCATCCCGTTTATAAAAGGAAAGTTTTTGGAGAATAGGCATGGGCTGGTAGGAGAATCTGATGGTGTGATGAATTCACTGAAAACATCACAAATAACAATTCCAGTTTGATAGTTATTTATTAACCTTGAACAATACTGAGATTCTGTGATTTCAGTGTTTAAGAGCGCCCTGTGAGTGTTCATTTAAACACATACACTCACACATTACTGCTTCTCTGCACATTACCACTCACTGACGTAACGTTCAGCAGAATCTGGTGGATGTTAGTTAATTTGCCATATTATCCAGTCTGATAACATAACTATTGTATTTGTTTCTGCATGTATGTGCACTCACATACATGCCGCACGAACTAAAATTTGGCAGACCAATGAGTGGTTCTTTTTTTTTTTTGGTCTGCATGTATTTTAATGGTCACTACCATGATTTGGTAAAACTTTTATCCAAGGAATAAATATGCATTTTAATATTGCAGCAGATATTGTCATATGATGCATTAATGTGGGGTGTGTGTCCTTCACTAGTCCTTGACAGTCTGATCTCACATATTTTATTAATGTCTGACTTCCTAATTCTGCCAAGGAGGACTAAACCACCAATGTGAAACACAAAAGTGCAAGACTGACAAAAAGATCAGACAGTGATGGGTGCAGTGTGTGTAGTGGGGTGATCACTGTCGTGTTTGTGTGTGATGTGTTTTCATGATGAGATGCATGAGACAAACATGATACTAACAGACAAATAGACATAAAAGACAAGGGGACAAACAGGAAACCAATGACACAAACCAATGTGTGTTCTCATGTAGATATGCGTTAATGTGTCTAAAAAGCTTGCCTTCTGCCTACAGGCCATGTCCGTCCAAATAACCAAATAATTCTCACATTGCTGTCTTTGTTTTCTGGGACAAGAGGAAAAGCGTTGGTGCCTCCTCTTCCTCAGCTACCATGAAAGCTCAGTAACGCTTACCGGTCACACCACCAGGCGCAGGGAGGGCTTGTGTTCTTAAGCGCTCCACACAAGTTGGTAGCCTGCACTCATAACTTGATGAAAAAAAATCTATATATAACTTTTTAAGTGGTTTTGAAACCTTCAAATATCACAATATACCATAATTCCAGTTACCAGCCCATGCCTAACGGAGAAAGTTTGCAGAGCAACAAACAGCTGTTGTGTTTTTGTTTTTTTTTTTAAATAAATGAATAAATAAATAAAAATAGATGAATGAGGCTGCAGAGCCCAGAAGTTGTATTTAAACCTGCAACTCAAGATCAAAACTTTAGAAATGGATCGTAGAGCTGGGGTTTTTGTTTGTTTTTGTTTTGTTTTGTTTTTTGCGTAAATGATTGCACAGTGTGATTGACATGCATAAAAATGACACTATGGAATCACTGAGGACTCGAACACAACCATGACTTTATTATTTCTGTCGTGCCTCCGGTGAGCTGAGGAGAGGCCAGATCATTCTGTAAACCTTAGCAGATAAGGACTGAGCATCAGAGATCCACAGATATCCTGTGTGATTGCCATGACAACAACATGATCACGTGGCCAACATCTGTTTCCTATATTCAGAACTAATAAAGTGGACATCAGTGATTCTCTTTTTCTTTTATTCGTGTTTTTAATGCGGTTCTCTTATTCTTCATGAGACAAATTACAGTAAATACTGTCATAAACTTCTACCAACTTCAAAATATTCTACTTGGTGCCATATTACCAAAATGAACCCTCACTGCAGTTTTAGAGAGAAGCCCACCTTTACAAACACTCTTCATATCAAGAAACACCATACATGTAATCACTTTCAAAAGCTTTTAACAATATATTCTGTCTTCTTTGCCTCATTGTTGAGCTCTCCAAAGGTGTCAAAGAACTGCTCCATCTCCCTCTGCAGCGTCGCATTGCGGAGCTCAGCGGCGGCCCGAGCCCTCTCGGACTCCACGATCTTTGCCTGGACCACCTGGTACCAGTGCCGCTGCTGTGAGAGGTTGGTTTTCAGACGAACCACCTCCACCTGCAGCTCTTCGTTCCTCTGCTCCAGACTGACGACATGTGGAAGAAGGGAGGCAGAACGTAGAGAAACTACAGGATTCAGGGCAGGAGGTTAATTGTAATAGTCAAACTGGTGAAACGTGTCCTCTAGTGCATCTAACTCGTTTCTTGTGCTCCCCGTCAAGCTAAAAGAATGGTCACATCCTCTTGTCTAGTGTCTAGCGCGTGACCTTACACTGAGACATGCTCTATGTATAACAGCAATAAATGAGGTATGTGTTGTGTCTAGGTCAGCAGCATAGCCCCTTAAATTAGCTCTTTTTCCAGTGTCGTGAGCTGTTTTCTATATGTCAGCCACACGGCCGGTATCCAGCTGTTTACTCGGGCCAGGACTCGGGGACTATTTCAGTTTTCTCAGGGAGCCACACTTCTGCATTTCTGCACATGCGTGCAAAGGATAAAACATCAATTTCACTTGTCGACTGAAAGCACAGTTTTGTCACGCAGGAGAAGCATAGTTGGTTTATTTTACTTGATACAACCAGTGTTTTCCTTTTAGCATGTTATGCAAGACTTATGGGAAATATTAAAGGAATTTAATCTCGTCCTGGTTCTCAGTGGACTAAACAGGATATAGGGTTAAAGTTGGAGTCAACTGAAGAACCAAAGCAGCACAGCTGAGTGAACACACACACACACACACTGACTGACTGGAGCAAGCTGGGAAACTCTCATGTCGGTGATCTCTGAAGAGGTGTTTACTGCTTTTAGGGAGCAGTGCAGAACAAATGTTTAGTTACCTGATTATCTGTGCCTCGTAGTCTTCCCTCTGCCTGACTATCTGCTGCTGCAGGCTGGTGAGGAGGCTTCGGAGAGCACTGGCAGAGGGGTCAGCCAGGGGTGGTGGAGGGGGCACCCTCAGAGGCGATGGTGGCTGCTGTGGGTGCTCGGCTTTAGCAGGAGGCCACCTGACCTGGCACTTGGTGTGGCATAGCTGAGGTGGACTTGCTGGAAGAGGAAGTGGCATAAGGAGCCCTGGATGCAGCGTTGGGTCCTTCTGCACAAAACCACAGGATCCTGAATCCTGCTCTGGGTCCTGTTGTAGCTTGTCTTGGTCTGGAGTCTGGTCCCGCTTACGAGAACAGCCTTTAGCAAAGTTGATCTCACAAGAAGACCAGGGGCTCTTGTCTTCACTCGGGGGATTACCCTGCATCAGTCCCTGGATCTGTTCAGGCGCTCGTACTTGATACATGTGCTCCTGCAAGTGTTCCTGGAGGCCTGTTTCCATGTAGCAGACTTCCTGGAGGCTGCCACTTGTTCCAGCGTCAGTGAGGTTATCATATAGGGACAAAGCGCTCCGATGCTCCTCGCTCTGTGACGGACTGGGGCTTTGGCTCAGATGAGCTCTGTCCTCTTTTCCCCAGTTACATCCCGCTTCTTCTCTTGTTTTGTTTGTGCCTGGATTTAGCTCTGCCTCCCAGGCCTGTCTTCCCAGACCTCCTCTGCAGCTGCAGTAGCTGCGATCTGGCAAGGTGCCAGGCTCTCTTCCTCCACCGACCGCAGTCTGAACCTCAGCCAAAGCTGGGACCAGACCAGGCAGGGGGCTGCCTGGGTCTGAGGGTCTTGTTACAAAAGGACACACAAGCCTGCTCTCCATTTCCTTCTCCATGCTTCTCTCTCGCTGGGCAAAAGGTGGACAGTTGTCGTACAAGGGGTCCGTGGAGCAGGAGCTGGCTGTGGTGGGGGTCTCAGTAGGAAGACAGTGCAGCTCCATGATCCAAGCAGGCACATGGGGGTGCTGGGAGCGTTAGATAACCCTCCCCTTTTCTGTCTGCAGTAACTTGGGATTAAAGGCTTGAACTGTGGATTTGAGCGTGGTGTGGAGCCTCCACTGTGCCAAGAGCTGATGTGTCGCGGGGAAAGGGAGGCGCAGAAGCCCTCCTCCCCTTTGGCTGGCTCTCTGCTGTGTCTTTGTCGGTACTGTTGGACAGGTTGTAACGTGGGTGTATCCAGCAGGAACCGTGTGTGTGTGTGTGTGTGTGTGTGTGTGTCTTAAAGCAGGACTGACATCAGCTGTTACTTTAGCACAGCTTCAGGGGGAGGGGCCAGGGTGTAATATAGTCGGGCTCATTCCTAAAGACAGTCCCACATAAATGGAACCACAGAAATAGACGGTGGCCCTGAGCACCAAGTGTGAAACACACACAATGAATCTGCTTATTAAATTACAGCCTCTTTTACAAAGAGGTGGCCACATTCACAAATTACTGAGCACGTTTGCACGCGTCACATTTTACTTATGGTCACAAGTAGTCTGGTTTCATAAAGTCTAACTAGTGATCCACATTTATTTTGCTTCATGGTGTTTGTTTTTCTCTTTGGTTTTAAAATTGAAGAAAACAAACTGCAAAATGACGGAAATGATTTTTTTTTTTCCTTCATAAAATTTCTGCCTTTTTTTTTCAGTTTTTCTTCATTACGAATTTTTAGTGTTTGTGCAGTTTCTGGCTCCAGGAATTAAAACCTCAGATTTTGTTTGTATACTTCAAAAATGAGACAGATAAGAAACCACTATTTCCTATTAAAGATGTAAAAAAAAATGGTGATAAAAGTAGACAATTTTACAAAGTGAATTTACAGTATCCCCTTACAGTTGTCGACTAAAACAACTCAAATACATTTCAGTAGTCAGTGTTCACTAAAAATTAAATGGAGACAATAAATTACTTACATTTAAAAAAACTACAAAAAAAAACCTGCAAATAATTAAGGAGCATGATAGCATTAAAACAAAAATTTATTGTATCATAAGAGCTCTAAAATGTCATATTTAAAAAGGAAATGAGGCATTATCCAGTAAAAGCTCATTTGCATGAAGTTACAACTGGTTGTAAAATAAAGACGCGGTGGAGGCGAGCAGCTTATAAGGCCAGTGTTTCGCTGACTTATCAAACAGCTGCAACACTCTTGAGGTGAGTTTTTCTGTTTTACAAAAGATCAAGTAAAACTACTTTATCCATCAGAATGGTCTGATGTGAGTTAGTAACCTTTAGCTTCATACCTTCAGCCCAATGCCAGATGGAAAATGTTTATTTTAACATCGCTGCGCTGTGTCATGAAATGGTTAAACCCAGTAGAAATGTGCTGCGCTAATGCATGAAACTAGGTGCAGATTACATTCAAGAAAAGAGTCTCTCAACCATCACTGCTGGATTTGATGACTCACAGAAAACTTCCCTCCAAATGAGTCTGAAGTCTGTCAAGCTTGGGGACACCTGTTGCATTGTGGGACATGGCAACCATGTTGATAGTTACGGAGATGGATACTAGGTAAGTTGAGGCAAGGTGAGCCATAAGAAGCAACAAAAATGAAACAGGTAAATATATCAGTTTATAGAAGTGTTATACCGCTGCTATTATTTAATGTTTTCTAACCTTATCTGTGGAGTGAGTACAAATACATTCCAGAAGTTACAAATCTCTCGAGTTGCAGATGGATTGATAAACCTTCAACGAAGTCTCTGGAAACAAAGATGTGTGGTGTCAGACATGCATCCGCTAAAGTCTTGCACTGCTTGACTACTTTAACTAACGTGGACCCGAAGAAATCATAACAGAAGTCACGTCAAAGCTCAAGTACAAACAGCCATTTTTCATTTCTTTTAATCATGACATTAAGTAGGACTTCAAGCTTGATCAACTGAAATGAAACAGTATTGCAGTAACATGCAGTTCTAACCTGAAAATGGCACTGACATGTATGAAGACCACAAGTAGAGACGGTAAACAGCCACAGTTGAAGAATAATGCGTTGATTTAAATGTTTCCTTACATGTAACAGAAAAGTTATCTCATCACTTCTATCCATCCGTCAATTACCTGCTCATTCCCATTTAGGGTCACAGGGGAAGTTTATCTCAGCTCTCTTCCAGTAAAAGTACACTCTACCAAGTCATCAGCCCATCGTAGGACCTCCCATAACCACGTGAAGCACTTCTGCACAGAGCAACAGTTCAGTATCTGATCATAATTAAAGCAACAAAATACAAACGACACAAAAAAGATAAACAGACAAAGCAGCTGCTGATGTACATGGCAGATTTCCCGAGAGTGCAACGTGGATGACATTCAGTTACTCTGCCTTTTGTCTTCAAACAAAAGGCAGGAAACAACCTGCACAGGTCACCGGACAACTGCAGAGCCACAAAACCACGCGCACACACACACACACACCTGAGGTCAAATTAGCACAAGGAGAGCATTCAAAGTTAACTCTCCCAACTGCTGTTTGAACCTTTCCAACCACTGAAGTAACAACTGCCCACCAAGCTGCCCTGCTCAGGAGCATGGTCCACTTCATCAACTAAGCATAGAAACCCTCCTCAGAAAGTATTTTCAGAATTTTACAAATACAAAAGTACAGTATTTTATTTTGATACATGTAGAAACTGCTGTATTTGCAGTTTCTTTTTAATGCACTTACAAGACAGGCATTTTAAATCTTGAAATGTATTTTGATGACCTGTCCAGGGTGAGCTTCTGCCTCCCAGCTTAATCGAGCTAGGTTACACGCCAGCAGATCCCAGTGACCGTAAACAGGAATAAACATGTAGAGATAAGGGATGGATGGACAGATTTGGATGTATTTTTGATCGTGGGCTTTAACAGGCAGCGTACACTGAACCACATGGGGGAGCTACAGACAACATTATGAGCAGGTTTTGTTTCGCTTTCACTGGGCGGTGTAGCTTCAAATCACTGGAGTCAAGGACGGCTTGTCAAAGATAGTCTTCAGTCAAATTTGATGTGATTTACTCCTGCTATGTCAGTATTTTGTTGTTTATAAATGTTGCCAGCTATTAGTCAAACATTGACTCTTTCCCAATCTTTTCCTGCTCCTCCCTCTTTCTCTCGGGGCTCACATCAGGGTTCGTTTTTTAAGGGTCATTGTTAGATGAAACTAATAACAGGATGGCGCCGCAGATAAACAGCTTTCAAAGTGACTTGCATCTAAAACAGGCCGTGTTTTGTACAGTGTGTTTAAATCAGTCGCAGTCAGCTGCAACAGGCTTATGACAGGAAGTAAGTCTTCACACCAACTGAACAAAGTGTTTCATTAAAGTTTTGAGCTGTCACTGCAGCATCTTGTCAATCAAGGGTGCTCTGCAAAATCCATTTCTGCACCCACACGTCAAACAGCCGGGTTGCCCGTCAATGCAGATAAAAAATGCTCTTTTATCTGGCCTATGTAAATCGCCTTCCATCCTTCAAGGCTGCGCAGAGACGAAAATGCAAGCTTTTATCTGTTTGCAGAAACATATTGCAGTATTTAAATGTTGGCAGTCACCAAAAGTACTTTCATGCCGTTTAGATATCCTTCTTGTGCTGCCATGAACTGATACTGGAAGATGCTGCGGACTGTTGTGTTGTTGTGCTGAAGGTCGGGCTAGAATACGCTCTGAAATGTCCCCTCTGCTTAAGAGAAACAGCAAAAAGAAGGCAACCAGCTGCAGTGCTAGACATTAGGTTTAATCTTTCTAATATCCCTCAGGGGGTTACCCTGACCTTCATCTGTCACAGAACAAAGGATGGCCTAACTAACCGCCCCGCCGCCCCCTGCACCCTGTGACTTTATCCCAGTTCAATCTCCCCGTCTGCCGAGGTTGAGCTTCCCTCAAGACTCCTTATCAGCCCTCTCCTCCATCCTTCTCCACTTCCTGTGTCATGTGCGTAGTTGTTTGTAGCCATGACAACGGAATCCATGGCAACACAGTTTCCCATGGTGCTAAATAATAAAGGTGGATGTACCAGGAGGAGGGAGGGAGGGAGGGTGTCTGACTATTTTAGCAAGTGTCTTGTGGAGAGTAATTGAGTACGGCCCTTGTTAACAAGCGACAGGGTCTGTGTGTGTGTGTGTGTGTGTGTCTGATGAAGCCTCTGAGGGTAACTATATCTACTGTATATACAGCTATATCTTCTTGGGCTCACTGAGAAGTTTAATAGCTCTTTTTGCAAGACTGGTTGAAAATGTAAAAAAGGAAGAATATATCACGGAAAGTGAAGCTGTCGATCTTGCAAGAAGGGCAGCAAGGAGTCAAGCAGATGGAAAACAAGTAGGACTGTCAGGGAAAGGAGCGAGCAGGGTTCGTCTGTTTTGTTGTGGTGTTTCTCCTGCACACAGGCGTGTTTGTGTTTTCTCTGTTTGGGCTCACTAAAGCTGCTGCGCTACCCGAGCAGATTATGTACAGTTTCTTTGCTGTTTGCTCATGTTTTATTTAGCCAGCCACGGTGTCTCATTCAGCATCCTCTTCAATAGCTGTCACTAAGCCCTTCTAAACCCAACAGCACGCAGAGTCAGGCTTTGATGATGCTGAAGCATGATGTTTTGGTACGGGGACATTTTCTGTGTATTACATGTGTGGGGGAAAAGATCTCTTTGACATTTACCCTGAACATATTTAATTCACAGCAAGTTCCTGTCATTTAAAACCTTTATTCATTCAGAACACTTTAAAAGCAGCTCATGATGATGATTATTATTAAGAGTAATTTACTTTAGATGCTGATGTAATGAAAGTTGAATGAAAAGTAGGAGTAGTAATATTACAGTCTCATTCTTTTAATACATCATGTGTCTTTAAAAACATTTTACTGACTGTAAATAGATCAAACATTTGTGTGAATATAGTTCAGTGGTTAGCGGTGTTGCTTCACAGCTACAAGGGTTTCTAGTTTGAATCCCAGCAGGCGTCTTCCTGAGTGGAGTTTGCATGTTCTCCCTGTGCTTGTGTGGGTTTCCTGGTACTCCGGCTTCCTCTGTGGACCAGTGTGGTAACATAGTGGCCTAATTGTGAAAAGAGCATATATATGTTAGGATGACTCCCTACAGATGTAATGCTGATGCACAAATAGCAACTAGCAAACCAAATTTGCTTCACAAACACTTTGAACCGCTGTGCAGGTTGACTGGGACCCACACAGACAACACCAGTTTAGTCAGAACACAACCCACTCTGACATCAGCGAGGTAGCACATTTCCAAGATGCTCAGTGATCAACAAAACAGACAAAAGACAAGCTAGCAACTGCTAATAAAACGTGACATAATGGGCCAGCAAGAAGATGAGTTCTGTTTTATTTATTTTGTTGCTTTTGCTAATGATTAAAATCCTTCAAAAACCTTTAACCTGGTCACCAGAGTGATCAGGACTGGACCTCTGAACGGTCCCCATTCACCCTAGCATGAGTAAAAAAAAATGTCAGAAAATGTTTTTTAAAAAAAAAGCGAGTAAACAGTACAAAAGTTTTTTTTAAGTGATGTGAGATTGCTTTATGAAGTGCTAAATGTTCAGATTTTACAGTAAAGTGAAGTTACACTGGAGACATTTTCAAGTGTCTTAAAATGCCCAGGGTTTCCATCAGACACTTGGGATAAACTCACCAGCTCTACATTTGGCATCTGTCCACATGGAGACGAATCATTTCCTCACAGAAGACAGGTGACGGTGATGGAAAGCATGCTAACGTGATTTACTGGTTGGATTCACGTCGTATGTTTGCACGGAAACACTCGTCTTACTTTTTAATCATCCATCACATCCACATCTTGAGCTATGTTTTCAAATGCAGATTTCACACCAGACTCTAAAGAACAGATGTTATCTACAGATCACGAGGATTTGGTGTCATCTCAAATATTTGAAATAAGTGGCAGTTTTTATGTTTTTTTTTTTTTTTGTGGCTCATCTTTGTCAGAAACCCCACATAGATAAAAATATACTCTGGTTACGTGCGTCACTGGTATCCATGTGGGTACGTTAGCCATCCGCCGTGCTAAATTGGATTATGTTGCTTTTTTTAAAACCATCTCATCACTCTATGCAGTCTCACTTAAAACCTCTGACACATTCAACTTGTGATGCATTCATGCTCCATTGTTTCATTATGGGTCCATATAATTAACATTTTTATTAAATAACTCACACCAGGCAGCTGTGCAGTGGGATTATCGACCCAGTGAATGGATGGTATACATTTGGTGGCTGGGATTTTTCTCATTATGGAACGTTACACACTTTGACAGACAATTAACAGACTTGTCAGAGTTACCATGGGAACGGCTTCAGCGATGAACCTGATCCTGGCTGCTTGCAGGCTCACGTGTTAGATGCATATAAGTAACAGCTATCTGCCTCGAACAGATGTCATCTCCAAGTTGTGTGAGACAGATGTTCGCTATATTTGAGCCGAAAATCAAACAGGGGGGATGAAAAGAAAGATAATTTCCCTGGAAACCCCTTTCAAAGTCTGATCTAATAAGGGCATCCTGCTGTTACATTCTCGAGTTTGGAGGATGATGGGAATTCTGTGCGGCATTTAATGGATTAATGGGAACAAAGCTGTTGCAACAGTTGTCTTGGACTGATGTATGGGGAGCGGGTGGGGGTGTCTGTAATTAAATGACTGAATTACATGAAGGGAAAAGGGAAAAAATGGAAACACAATGACAGAATAAAAGTGGATGGAAAAATTCACAAGAGCCGAAAGTTGGATTTATGAAGGAAAACAGTTGATTTGATGACTTATTTTGGGATTTCTTTTGAGCTTTCTTCCAGAGATCTCAGAAAATTTGAAGAGTCCAGACATGTGACAGTCTCATTTAGTGCTAAAAGCGGGTGAGTGATCATGTGCCGGGGCCAATAGCAGCTCCACCGTCACTTTCAGAGCTTAAGCAGGATTTAATGGGGGCTCCATCGGGAGCAGCGCCTTCGGTCAGACACTCACCCTTGGACTAGACGGGGATAACTCCAGTGCAAAGCAGTATCAAGGCAAAGGGAGGGATGGTTTACTTGTGATTTCAGGCATGGGGCTAGGTGCTCGGGAAAAAAGTTCAGCAGCTCAACAACTAATGCTTTCTTTTGGTTATAATACAGTCTGAGGAACGCCGCAGCAGTCGACAAGGTGGTCCTCTGAGGCTCTGCTCGGTGTGTGGGCAGATGATAACGTACAAAGACAGATCGAAGCTGTCTGCTGGAATAAAGTACTGAAGCGCATAATTGCAGAGCTGGCAAAGCTGCACATCCAACACACAAATGTGCTGATATGTGAAGAAAAATGAAGGAGATAAGAGGTGGAATGGATGCTCCGCATTAAGAAGTGTGATACTGTGGGAGAATAACGCAAAAAGGACTTCTCTGTGGAGAAGGCTTGAACACACAAATCCAGGTTTTTAAGTAAACCAAGGAGTTAGAAATGACCAAAAAA
The DNA here is from genome assembly GCA_028564865.1 of Zenarchopterus dispar. Classification (NCBI taxonomy): domain Eukaryota; kingdom Metazoa; phylum Chordata; class Actinopteri; order Beloniformes; family Zenarchopteridae; genus Zenarchopterus; species Zenarchopterus dispar. Next base: position 8,806,048 of record JAOWBL010000002.1, read on the forward strand.
AAGTAATTAAAGAGAACAGAATGGGACACACTAGTGGACAGGTTGTCTTTTAATAGCCTGAAGGCTTGAGGACAGGTGATCGATCTGGCCACAGCAGAGTAGTCCACTCCTGGATCTTCATTCATTCCTGGGATGTTTTTGTCTTGTGTTTTGCACCTCTCTGTGCTAATATCTGCACTAGTCAATCAGTTTTGCTGCATCTGACTCAATCTGACCACAGATTATCACTAAATCACCTAAAGAAATACGTTTCCGTCTCGTATCACATCATCAATAAACAGCGGTGAGCCGGTGCCGCTGGAGCGCAGCCTCCAGGTGTTTTACAGATGAAGTTGTACGCTTCGCATCTTGATTCATTTCAGCTTCTCTCCAGACATCCAGACATTTTTTTTTTTAACCATCATACTGCTACAGGACATTGTCACTTTTATCTGTTCAAATAAATGTTTTCCAGGGCTGTTCTTGCTTTTTAAACTTTTTTTTGTGACCTGTCTTTTCTGTTCAGGAAGCTGATGAACTGCCTGCACCTTGTGGTAAACCTTTGTGTTTGCTCTTGTGAAGTTTTCTCTTGATAGTAGACATGGATAATGTTATGTTTACCCTCTGGATGTAGTGGCAGGATGTATTCTTTTATTTATTTTTTTACAGGATGTACAAGATGGCTTCTTTTACTTGCTCTCAGAACTCCTTTCACCACATCTTGTGGCCTCACAGTAACAGTTTCCAAATCCAAGAGCCACTTTTAAACCGGACCTGCTGAAGAGATGAAGAAACAGCAATAACTGTCAATACTGTTCCTGAAAACCACTTTTTGAGTCAACTACTTTTCAACCTTTGAAGGTCCCCAATGTTGATGTGTCCATATTCTTTGTTTTTAAATGTTTTTCAAAAGCAGACAGGAAAAACTGAATGTGTCCAGGTCACAGTACACGTGCACGTGTGGAGTGCAGCTGGGAGCTGTTTTAAGAGCGTTTTTGGAGTTGCAGGGACTGTTAACTTTTCCGTGCCACTGTGGGAAACAGGAAAATGTTTGAAGCTTCAAGCTGGCGGATGGGCAAACAGAGGCCTGATGGTTTCTCAGTTCAACAGGACAGTCTGGGCTCACAGCGCTGGCTCCCGGGTACTCGGTGTGTGTGCGTGTGTGTGTGTGTGTGTGTGTGTGTGTGTGTGTGTGTGGGGCTGAGTACACATTTGAAACACATCCAGCTTGCACCGAACCAAGGAAAAAACTCGGTTCGTTGGCCAAAGCTGCTGTTGCCGTGGGAGACAGCTGATTGGGTCTGGGAAGGTAAACAAGAGAATGATGGGAAAAGCCACTGAGGGGGTCAAATGTCTTCAGAGTGGATTACACACATGAGCTGTCACATTTTGTAATGTAGCTGATGGTACTCACGAGGCTGGTGGTAAATATTCTTTCATGGAAATAAAAGCATAGCTGTGTCTCAGAGCACATTATTATCATTATTATTATTATTGAGTGTTTTTTCTCAAGTGTCTGTGTTGTAACACACAAGCACTACTATAAATGTACACAGGCCAGATTAACAGGCCCCATGCAGTGTGTTTAAGACACCCATTTCACACATGATCCCATTCTATTTATGAGTTTCGAGAAAGTTGCAGCTCGTATGTATTTATACAACTGATTTACACTGACTGGGGGCTTTTACGCTTCAGATAAACAGCGACGTGTGCATTTGTGAGCGATCGGTTATTGCGCTTCTATAAACGGACACGCAGACAAACTGGGGTGTTTCGTAGATGTGTGTTTGTGCATTTCAGTGTGGTATGTGCTTCACAGACCACAGGGGATTTTATAAAGCTCTGTGTGTCATGATTATACCTGCGCTGATGACATGTGGCATGTTTGTGTGTACAGTAGGTGTACTTCTGCTGCCAGACTGAGCTTCCAGGCTCCCATCCCCCTCTGAGAAGAGTGGCTGTTTACTCGGTACATGGACAGGAGCTGTGTGCCTAGCTTTCATTATCATAGCAGAAACATGGAACCGTCGCTGCTAAAATCTGTTTGGAGACCAGCGGCACGCTTGAATATCTCATGCATTTGACTTCAAAGGTGGATTTTCCATTGTTAAAATAAAGACAAAGAAAATAAATAAATAAGATCTTAATTAGGATAAATATAAATGTGTTGGCTGATGTGATCTTTTGTACTGGCAGCCCGTTTCATTAGCCCTCTTCACACAAATTGTCAGTATGTCCACATAATGCTGCCCTTGCCTTCATTACGTTCACGCTTATCTAACTGAGCCGGAGTTGTGCTTTGCATGCTTTCAAAAGGCACGGCTGGTGCATAACTGATTTGAATTGATTTGAAGCTCAAAAGTGTGAATCAAGGTAGCTGGACTTCATTTTATATTATTCTATGACTTTTAGTTCCTTACCTGTTTTTTGTCACGTGAATCAAACCGTGAACGGCTGTGAATTTGCCTGGGTTGTGATTTAAAAGCTGCACGGTAAGTGTTAGACAGGCGACACCAGAGGCCACTCTGAGACTAAATGCACCTCTGTGCATTTTTTTTTTTTTTTTAGGATGATAACTCAGAAAAAGGGAACAGTCTTATTTATTGCTTCCTTAAAATATAAAATAAACATTTTTTTCCCAATTTCTTTAGTTCAAAACAACAATCACCAGAAACCATGAAGGCCTCATGTCATTTATTTTTATCTAAATAAACATGCATTATTCCAAG
>JAOWBL010000002.1:8808858-8827848 GCA_028564865.1 Zenarchopterus dispar
TCAAAACAACAATCACCAGAAACCATGAAGGCCTCATGTCATTTATTTTTATCTAAATAAACATGCATTATTCCAAGCATGTTTTAAGTGTTATCACTTTTTTTTATTAGGAAATACCATCTTGTAGAAATAATGTTAAATACTAACCATACCCTGTATTCTGTCATATGCTCTGTTTATATTATAAGATAGTGAGATAAAGTCAACATATGGAGAGTTCTTATAGACTTAACTGTATAAGGAACAAAAATATGAACACCAATGAGGAAATACACAAAAATATGTCAATATGAAACTAAAGGACAAATGAAAACGTAAAGAACAGAATAGGGAAGTGCTAAGGGTCATAAAAGGAGGAAGGTGTTGCTTTGATATCGAACCCAGTCACATACAGACTAAGTGGAGTCAAACATCAGATGAAATCTCTTGTACGTGTGTGTCAGAGCTGCACAAGTCTCAAAGGGAACAAGAAAATGCCTGTCATGTTTAGTTTTAGCCTCCTCATCCTCGCTGTGACGCCTGCTTCGTGATAACAAGTATCTTGGTCTTCAACGCTCCAAACAGCATCGATTATTGCTGTCACATTATTTTAAGGCATTCATTAGTCACTTCAGACAGTTATTGATTTTTGACAACATGTGGCGATTACACCGAACTATTACAAATGAAAACCTTGAGAAGTCGCTTATTAAACACTTTCCTATCCCCTCCTTTTCAATGGCCTCTCTGCGTCGCGGTTAAAAGTAAGATGCACAAGCGATTTCGTTTCATCTTCAGAGCTCGGTCGCCGTCCCCGACTGTTCATTTTCTTAGCATGTGTCTCTTTTCTGTTCCACTGCCTGGCGTGTAGGGAAGGAGAGTGGGTAAACTGGAAACTGGAAAGTGTGATTGGAAAGTGAAGGTGAAGTAGCACTAAGAAGAGCCAGAGGCATGTGCTGACTGTTTCTGTTTTACACCGCTGTCTCCCTCAGTGGGAGAGTTGATGATCGCATAGCCAGTCGTCTGCTTCTGTGTGTGATTCTGCACACCCACCACTTCCAGCCCCGCAGGCACAGACATTTGCTATCTATATCAAGATTGCTCCCAGTTTAGTTCATGTTCAGTGGAGACTTGTGCTACAAATGCCAATAATGAAAGATTCACAGAGCGATGATTCACTTCCTTCTCTGGATAGTAATTGAAATTTCTTCGAGTCATATGGGGGAGTTTTATGGTGAAGAACAGGAAGCCCACATTTAATTCCTGCACCGTTATCGTGGGGGGGGGGGTGTCCAGGTATAAATAGGTAGTTTTATATTTTACAAGATATGGTTACGATTGAGAAGGGAGAGCATAAAACAAAAATGTAATAGCGGGAGGTTATTCGTTCAATGTACCTGCTGCTGCAGAGACCCACATTCATGAGATATTCTTCCACCCAGTAAAACAGAAATCGATTCATTCAACCTTATAAAAACCAACGGAAAATCAAATGAATGAATATAATATACTCCCTCCCTTCTTATCATGTGTCTGTATCATTTCATCTGTATTTTTACACATGAAAGAGTTGTCTGTCTCCTTTCTGTCCTCCCAGTTTTACTCTCTCATATCCACCAAACTCCCTTTATGATTTTTTTTTTCTTTTCATCTAAAATGGGTGGAACAAAATGGGTGAGAAGGTCATTTAGTTTGAATTGAAAAAAGGAAAGAAGAGATGATGATAACTGGCTCTCATTATAAAGGAAGATTTTTTTATGTGTGTTGGAATTGAAGTAATTTTCACTTTGAGCACAAGAATGAGGTGAAGTCACAAAAAAGCGGATTAAGACCAAGATTGAAGTTCTTCCTTTCATGGAGATAATGTGTGTGTATCCATATATATATATATATATATATATATATATATATATATATATATATATATATGTCTGAACGTTCTGTCTGATATAGCTTGTTAAAAATACTAATTTTTTAGCGTTACTGTGCGACAACACAAGAATGAAGTGATGTTGGAAACTTGAAGTGAAACACCATCTTTGTGACGTCCCATATCTCCACCTGACTCTTATTTTTATCCACTAATTTCATCCCCATTCCCCCATATTTTCCTGCTGTCCTCTCTGTGAGTTTCCTTTTCCATCAGATCCACTCCCTCCTTCTGCATGTTTCCTGATTGCTTGTCTGCATCAGCGGCACTGATTTCCCACACCTGTAACTGATTGCTTCTGCTTGGCATTTAAGATCCACACACCATCCTACCGCTCAAATTTCTTTTTTTTTTTTTTTAACTGATTCTTTCTTGTGTTTTGGCTCCTCTGTTTACGTAGTTACCATCTTCTGCAGTACGATCGGCTCATTGGTGGTAATCTGACTTCCTGTGTATTGAGCCCTTCTGGATTTGTGAACTTTGTTCAGACTGATCACCTGCTAACTGTCCTCCTTCTGTCAAGAAACCAGGATTTCACTCCATCTGGCTCTTGCGCTGTGAACTTGAATCCTGAGCAGAAGTCACAATGATGAGAAGAGAGAGACTGCCCGCGTGCACTTTTAAAAGAAACAAATGGATTGAAAATAGCAAAAAAAAGCCAATATTTAGGAGATATTTTTCAACATCTATGAATGTTCAAGTCCTCTGTTGTCACGTTTTATCTTCAGCACAAAGATTGTAGGGGGAGTGTGAGAATTGTGGTGGACGACACACGACAACAAAGAAAAGTGGTTTATAATGTGAAACTTTACATCAGTGGGAGACATTGACTCAGTCCCTACATTTACATTGATATTATCTCATTTTTGACCTTATTATAATTAGGAAACTATTCCAGTTTAGGTGTTTGCATGAGTCACTTCTAGAATATTAATTTCTTACTCTGGTTTCCATTTTAAAGAGCATAGTTCAGTTAATGGTAGGGCTCTTCGTCATTGCTACCTTATGTCTGGTGTTTCCTCCAGAAGCAGCACCAAGCATGAGTTTGTTTTTTTTTTTTCTCTAATTTTAAGAAATCTTTCAGTATGGCTTCTTATTTTTAGCATTGTGCATGCTAGCAGGTATGTGCATGTACAACATACCTCCACGTATGTAAGCCAATCAAGCTGTTGCAAAATGCCACAAAACCTCTAGCAGGATTGTGATAGTCTTCAAATGCCTACAGTTTACCAGGTGGGAGGCTGCAAGTGAAACATAGGACTGTAACTCCAGATCTCAAACCTTGGATTAAACGACTTTCAGATCACTAATAGATTCTTCAATATTACTAGACACGAGACCTGACCCACCCACAGGATGATGCCATCAGTTCAGATTTTCCCCACAATGTTTTCTGATTATTATTATTATTATCATTATTATTATTATTGTTCACTGGGCACCACCGAGCTACCAGCTGCAGGATGACTTGCAGCTAACCATCATATTACTGGCCAGTTGTTTTCTTGTGAAACTCAGCTCCAATATGTTTTAAGCTGAAGAGGCTTCAGGTCCTTTTATTTATTCGTTCACTTTTTAAATCTGAAGATCTTTGCTTCACTCTTTCTTGTCTTCAGTTCTAACACTGGTATGTGCCCTGTAATTGATTTCTGTGTTTCATAAGAGGCTTCATTAAAGGCGAGGCAACACCCAGTCTCACAAACCCATAATGACTATTCCCCAGGATCTTATTAAGCCTCATATTCAGAAAATCAATGAGGACCTAGAGAAAGATTACACAGGCTTCTTACCCTGATCAGCCAGCAGTTAAAGATAAGATGTGTAGTCATTATTTAACCATTAGATCAACATGCAGACATGCAATGAGCAGAGGAGGCAACAAGTCTGCTCTAGTACAGCAGCCAGAGTGGGAGTAATGATGAGAGAAATTTAGAGAAGGAAAAGGAAGGCTGTAGAGGAATGTCAGACAGTGGAGGAGAAAAACTAATTAGCCTATATATGTGAGAGCAGAGGGAAAGAGAAGAGTGGGTATAAAGTGACAGAGAGAGAAAAGTGTTGATTATGTGGCTCTGGTCCTGTCACACTACAAAGGCCCTGATTTGTGCAGTGCCTCTTAAGTTAAATTATGTTTCACTGGATCATTATTTTACATGCTTCTCCAGCCAATATTCATAACCTTAAAGAAACCAAATTCAACGGAGCGCTTTTCAGAATGGCTGCAGTTTGACAATATGTCCAGAGCATTTCTAAAGTGATGTGATTTGGCCTGAATGCTATCAGAACTATTTCACAGACGAAAAAAGAAGAAGCCCACGCCAGTCCTCCTCCCTCCTTCCCTTCCAGGTCCTCCTTCCTGCTCCACTGCCTATAGTCATTTCTCAACTATCCATTAACTTTACTAAATAGATGCCTGGAGGAGAAAAGAGAAAGGGCTTCACTCTGACAAAGAGATTTTCTGAGAGATGGAAGAACATGCAGAGAGGCGAGAGTTAGGTAAAAGTGAATGGGCAAGGAATAATGGGGGAGATGGGAGGAAGAAAGGGCTTTGAAATAGACTGAAGGGAAACAGGAGAGGATGGCTAGATGGATGGATGGATGGATGGATGCATGGCATTCACTGCGGATGAAAACAAGATGTAGAAAATACCCTGTGACCTACTTTTACCATGTTGGTCATTACCTTCCTCTGGGCCATTTCCCTGTCACTTGTCACTGATTAACTTACTGTATGGTGCTTTATTCACTATTCACATGGGATAGTGCCTTCAGTCAGAGCACAGGGTATATAAAAGAGATGTGCTACAGCTATTCTTGTTTAGGAGAAAAGAAAAAGCAATATCTTTATAAAGACAAAGTTCATCCTGCCCCTAGCAAGCCCTTATTTCTTTTTTTTTAAAAGAGAGAGATTATTTTAAAAATTTTACTAAAATAAATAAAGAAGCATGACATGGAGGGTTTTTTTTTTTTTTTGGTAATATTTTAAGCCAAAGAGGAATTAGTTTATAATAGTGGAAAGGATGTACATGAATTTATCAGTACCCATCCATTAAAACTTTTTTTTCTTTCAAAAACACAAATAAAACCGGTTTGGACAAAAATGACTGAAATCTTAACTTAATATTTTGCCAGTCTTGCTTGTTTTTAGTTGTGTGTTTTTGATCGTTACCCACGACCTGTGACTGGAACCAGGCTTTCTCACACTAGGCAGCACATTTCACTTCAGGATGTCTTGATAATCTAAAATTGTGCTGTTCCTGCACAGACTCAAGACACCTTGTGCCAGATACAGATAAGCAGCTCCAGAACATAACCAAACCTCTTCCATGTTTCTTCATTGCTACAGTTTGTTTTGTTTTTTTTACTTTGAATGCTTCATTTTCACATCTGTGAACATAGAGCAGATGTGACCAGCCAAAAAAGCTCCAGTTTTGTTTCATCTGTTTAAAACACATTCTCTGACATTTTTGTGGCTTGTCAATATGCATTTTTAGAAATTCCAGTTTGGCTTTTTGTAATTATTATTTTTCCTTCAGCATCAGAGTCTTCCTCTCTCATCCACTTTGGCTGAAACTGTGATGGATGGTGTGATCTGATACTGATGTATCTTCACCTTGGATTTCACTTTAAATCTCTCTACAAATTGTTCTGGGCTCTTTTGATATTGTTCATTTTCTCCATCTTTTCAGTTTGTCATCAGTGTCTCTCTTTCAGCCATTTAACTGTAATCACAGGAACGTCAACATCACCTTTGTTTTCTCTGGTCTATGTCAAGTGTGGTGGATGTCAGGATACCAAACACCAGAGTGATGACTTTTCACCCTTTTGACTGACTGCAGACACCTGTGATATTAATTACAGGAGGCATTTATTTTATCACTATGGTCAAATTATTTTCAGTCTTTTCTTGGGGTACCAACTAATTTGTCCATGTCAGTTTCATTGGTTTGATTTTGTTTTAATGATTCTGTTGAACCACAGCTCAAAAGCAATGTCTGATTTTCATTAGTCATTGTTCAATAAATTATATTTTGTTACGTTTCTCAGTTTCAAGTTATTTCAGTCTTTGTTGTGAGTTTTTTTTTCTTTAATGGAAGGATACCAACAAATATGTCCATGTCTTTGTAATATGTACCACTGTGCAGCTATTTGACAACAATATAAAAAAAAATCCTTCAGTTAAAAAAATAATACTTACCAAATGAATCCATACAAAATGGAATGAATATTTCTGTTTCTGTTTTCTTTTTCACATTGTTTTGGACCAAAAGAGCTGTCTGAAAAGCTACCATTAAAAATCTAAATAATTGTAGATCGAGGCCATCAACAAATATCTCACAGTTCCCATTTGAACAGTTCATTAAGTTTTGCATTCATTAACTTGTTGAGATGCTTCCAGGAAGTGGCGGAGAAGCCTGAAAATCTTGGTATAAACTGTCAAAAAAAAAAAAGTCAAAACATGAGAGCTTAAGGCTGATGAGAAACCATCTGGAGCAGAGTTCTCAGCGTGTAGCATGCACTGACCACTAAATGATGCAGGGCTTCCTGGGGGAAGATACGACAAAGTCTGTCTAGGATAATGTTCCAAACCAAAGCACAACTCTACAGTAATGCATTACATTTGTTTAAGTAACAAAATCAGCCTCTAAGGGAAAAAGCCCCCTTATCTGCAGCAATAATTTTTAAAAAGTTCAAGGTTCTGCCATGCTGCAATGATAGTTTGCTGCCGGTCTTTCTGCAAACATCAAATGCATTGAAAGAATGATGACATGGGAGATTATCAAGGGATCCCACCACACAGTCTCTCTCTGGAGGCGGGAATTGTTACTTCGTTCCACAGTGGAAAATGCAGCAGGTGCATGATAAAGTTTCAAAATGTGAAATGAACACAATTTCAAGCCTCAAAAATGCCGACACCAATCATGACATGCCAACCTTTTTTGTCGTGTGAAATGTTAGCCACATTGCCGTCTCACAATTTTTGAGCTGTTATTGTAGCTCTAGTGTGCTTTTGCACTGTGGAATATAGCTATTAAACCCTCTGGAGCGAGGCTGCATTTCCCTGCTGCTTTCTCAAAACTCAGCTTTAGTTGGAGGGCTTGGTTCCTTCAGCACTCCTGAAATCGAAAATATATTTTACACAAAAGAACTGTAGAATATGGAGCTGGCCAGCAATAAGTCCTGAACAAAATCCCATTAAAGGCCGATGGAAAGAGGTGAAATCAGCCATTGCCAAAAGGACTCCTGCAAATTCAAAAGAGCTCAGACACATTACTGTGGAGGAAGGGCGAGCAGCACCAGCAGAGAGACAGAAGAAACCTACAGATGCTACAAGAGCGAGAATTGAGAAATTATTTCTGACAAATGTTCTGCAGTACCAGTGACGGGTACCAATAACTGAATACCAGATATATTTTTAAGCCTTTTCTCATTCAATAATTTGACTTTTATTTCTAATGACATTCAAATATCTATGTTTTACGGTTCAATTTTCAGTTTTGAATATTGTACTGAATAAATTACTCTCCTCGTAGCTTTGCTGTCTCACTCAGGGCACTAGATGGGACTTGGTGAACTGCTTCCAATGCAGAAGTGTCAACATGTGCAGTTCCTCAAATGACCACAAGGGTTGGCTCCAAAGGTGAGTTCATTTCATTGAATCTCATAATAAAGATCCTGCTTCACTGCAGTAAAAATTACATTAAGCCAAATTTATTTTTCAGAATTGGGGGGGGGGGGGTTTCTTCTTTTGTTTTGTTTTGTTGTTGTTTTTTTGTTTGTTTGTTTGTTTTGTTGTTGGGTTTTTTTGTTGTTGCTGTTGTTGTTGCTTTTTGTTTGGTTTTTTTTGTTGTTTTGGGGTTTTTTTGAGTGACAGCTGTACTGGCTTCTATGGAGTGGGGTAGCTAGTTGTCATCACTTAAAATACTTATCATATTTAGTAAGCATAACTTTTGAGCTATGAATAAAGAACATAATTGTTCTTATTTTAAAAATAGTACCATATGCTGAACCTGTCTCTGGATTGGCCTGAGGGGTCACACCTTTTCCCCACCTGAAGATCCCTACCTCTGGCAACAGCTGGAGCAGACTGCTGATCTGGCTGAACCACCTTCGCTGACCTGGAAGGCTCCTGGACCGTTCCAGGTTGGACTGCTGACTGACCTGTAAGATGAAGTCCCTCAGAACTTCAGAAAATGGATTTCAAATCCACCCTTTATAAAACCTCTGCTATACATACTATGCCTATACCTCATAGAGGGTTTATAGAGCTCTTTTCATGCAGGTTGTGCTCTGACCTCATGACAAGGCTTCCATAGCTTTTTCCCTTCTCTTCCATATCTGTTTGACTCTCTTGTCTCTGCACCACTGTGACTCTGTCACTCAATTTTAAGCTTTGAGGTCTGATGCTCCAGTAATCCGGCACTCGTACTCCAAGAAAACATAAATATGCTAATAAGTTTCACTCTGAACCACAAATTAATTAGTCATACCTCACAAACTTGATTGTATCCCTGTCATGTCCACTGTGGAGTAGAGGCTAAACATTTAATAATGTCTAATGTAGCCAAAGATAAAATGCATTAACACATGAACAAGAAGGAATGTGTCAGCATACACCTCCCACAACAACAAATATTTCTGCTATGATATTTTTAGAGAAGTGGTAGATACAAAACTAAAGCCTGTAACACTCTGGGTAAATGGGGAGGGGAAGGGACTGTCTCATAGTAGACATTAGATGCAATTCTGATTTCAGACTCCAGACACTTCCAGTCTGCTCGACTCTGTGGCCCCAAAAGCTTTCATCCTCTTCCCAGACTGAGGTAATGAATGAGCTAAATGCTTTTAGGTCTTCCTAGCATTACAGCTGTCGTCTTTTTACCTCTCCAGTAACCTTTGATAACATCTCATCTGCTCCGTCCCTCACCACACACACTCTCTTTTACCTTCAAAGCGATAGGTTCAAGCTCAATCAAATCAAACTTGCTATTGTGCATGCATCACATGTCTGCCTGTCATTGTGGGCAACACATATCCCCGTCGTAATCAGAATCTAGTACATGGAGGAGAAGCTGACAGATATTGACCAGCTCTGTAAGCGGCTCTCGCGGGTACCGCTGAGACAGAACAATATCTGGAAAGCTGCTTCGCATGATTCCTCTCTTTTTGCCTTTAGCTTCTACTCTCATGCGCTCAGGCACTTCTTTGTCTGCAGACGTTTCTGCTTCTGCTCACATGTCCTTCCATACGCCCACGGATGAACATTTTTTCTTCTTCCTCTCCAGTGGCCTTCACCCCCACAGCTCCTCCTAGAAACAGATATTACAGGAACCTTCCAGATGCGCACAGATTCTTAGTATTGACTTCCTCCCTGCCTCATGTGCTTTCGAATATCACTACTGACATTACATCTTATGCTGCCATGAGACTCAAAGAACTGACTTCACTAAGCCCTGCTTTCTTAGTAGGCAGAGTTTAGTTGGCCTAGAAGAACCAAAACATGTTCTTGAGAATTAAAAAAAAAAACTTCAAAGAATTGCTTGTCTACATTCATATTCTGGCTCCAAAATGTACTTAGGCTGTATTAGGAGAAACTGTTGGTAGACAGGTTTGTTTAGACTAAAGTTTTACAGAATAACAGTTGTACATATGCACATCATTTTTTAATCATTGCACAGATGCTAAGGTAGTATATTTTAATCAGAGGACATGGATTCATCTCTGGCTTTGCAGTGGGAAAACAGTTATCCTCTTTAGACCCTAAATTTATTTTTAATTTTATTCATTCAGTCATTCCATCACCTCAGTTGCATTAACTGCTGTTACTGAAAACAGATTATCTCATAACTGTCTGAATATTAGATTTGCGTATGTATTTGATAAGATCTGTTTACTCAGTGCCACGGGATTCATTGGTGTGTTTTATACACGCGCACACACACACACACGCACCTGTCTGTAGCCCAGCCAGCCGTACCCAATCGCTTTGTAAAAATCCTCTCTCCTGGCGCTTCTTTCATTCACAGTCATTTCCACCTGTACATAATGTACCAAACAAATCACAGAGGGGGTGTAGACTTCATGCAATTACAGGACTGACAACGAAAAACCACTGTTCAAAACAAATGAGATGGCTGCAGAACTGCTAATTCCTTGGACCCGCAAGTTGTTACTCCAGAACCAACAACTGCTGGTACCTTCCTGCATGTCAGAGTCAAAGCCAGACAAAAAAAGATGATTTTTTTTTATTTTTGTATCGATGCTTGTATCTGCATCAACCTGTGGTAACAGTTATAGTTTCATGGAGTCTAAAGATACTGATGTTTAATAAGTTTTCTTCTCCATCTTAAAAGCTGACTGTCTTCCTGCCTCTCATCACCTCACTGCTTCAGTGTGTGATCTCATTTCAACCCTTTATTCCGCTGCAGCTATTACAAACTAGCAAAGATTGTTCGTAAAATGGTCCATGACAGAATCCTTAATAATTTGGAGGCCAATTTGTATTTGTGTTCCCCCCTGCTGCCCCACTCCCCCCTGTTTTTTTTTTTTCCTTGCCGTGCCACATCAGACAGATTTGGTACATTTCTGTGACAGCTCCAGTTAAAAGGCGATTCCCCACTAATGAAGGCTAAATGAGGTGCACCAAAGCTGTCACTCATTTAAATGACAGAGACAAAGATGTTGCTCACTGTGGCGAAAGCAATTTGGGCATCCGTCATGGTAACAGCCTAATTAGCAAAAAGTGGTCAGTACTCTTAGTTTATAAAAAATTTAGTGTGAAAAACAACAAAATGAGGCGTAAACATTGATGTGTTTATATGTCCATTTTTAAGAGTTTCAGTGTTCACAGTAAGCGTTTCACATCACGAAGTCAACAGCGCTAACAGTAAACACACATACTTTTTGAGATATGCTTAATGATATCACCAGTTATCAGATATTTCAACGGCCTCTAAAAATATGCCGGCGTTTTTAGCAGCAGAGCTGAGAGACACAGCAGATACAGCATTTATTTAAAACCCTCCATGCTCATATCTGCTTATTAAATATACTTGGTGCACAGTTAAGAAACAGATATGTTACTTTTATTGTTGACTACATGAAATATTCTCATTTAATCAACTAACTGAACCTCAAAGCTAAATGTTAAAGCTATCGTAAGTATAAATCTAGTTTTCTCAGCTTACATGTTTAGTATGGATTGAAAAAGTATCACATATGACAATTAGGAAACATTTTTAAAAAGGCCCTTAAGAAAGAAAAGAAGTGGAGTACTTGGATGCACGTGATGGAGCATAAAGACGGTGGCCCAAGATGGCGAGGAAAGTATCTTCCAGATGGATGGACCCATGCTGGACGATGAGTGAAAAAGGCTGTGAACTGGAGACCTATCACACAATCTGAGAAATAAATCTGAGTAACTGGTCAGGACAAACAACTCGCTTTAACTTACATACATATCTACTGATAATGCTCAAGTCCAGGATTTTATACAGTTTAAAAGGTTTTGCACAGATATTGGTAGGAGATCTTTGCAGCGTGACAACTCTGCTGAAAGTCATAGCGCTGCCTAAAAATATTCACCTTTACTGACAGAGCGAAACAGAAACTGGCCGGCCAGTCGAGTCCAACAGGTCACTGCTACAAGCTACAGAGGCGTGAGTAAGATAAATGTGAGGAGGGAGACAATGAATAAATAACCATGAAACACTCGCCATGTCACAGCTGATAGAATATGAGAGTGTAATGTGATTTTTGTAATTTAATTTCACCACGCTGATTATTGCGCCCGTGATGATGTCATTTGCAGCAGTAATTCCATGGTCATAAGTTTTGGAAATATAGACTGCTTTATGCTAGTCAGTCGAGTAGAGTAACGCCTGTGTGAGATCAAGCGCCGGAAACAAAATGAATGTGAGTCTGATGATGACAAATTAGAGTGCAGAAACCCAGCCGCCTCCAAAACGTGATTACTGAAGCAATGGAGGTGACGTCACGTTTGAGGGGTTGGTGGAACCACTTCCTGATACTGATATGGCAGAGGCAAATATAATATACCCATTCATTATCTCATGATATGAATATATTAAAAACAGATTTATTACTTGAAGGATATGAATGGTTTTTTATTGTGTATTGTGGTGTTTCTGTGATGATCTGTGGTTCCTGTTGTGTTTGTTGTTGTTTGTTTGCTTCAGTATTGAATTCAACTTCTGCTTTTTCAGCGTTACAGTTTGGATTAGGTGTCTTTGAATTAATGGGAATCCAATGCTTATGATTTCCAGGTGTCATGTTTTACCTTTATTTTGTTTAGCTTTTGTTTCCTGTTTTATTTTAAGACAGTTTCTCATTTATGCATTATGGCTATTCTGTGCAGCGTTCTCTATTTATTACACCATTCCTTTGAAAAATCTACATTATACTCAAAACATGTAGATAAAGGTTCTCAGTCTCAGACTTCACCAATATTCAAACTGCAAGCCAAAATCTGATATTTAGCATGTCCAGATTGTACCTAGATAGATACAAACCACATGAAATATGATTTTTCTCAGTCTGGTTGGTGAGATCACACAAGCAGGATTTCAAATTTTGTGCCATTTGCAACACAACACAGACAATGAGTACGTCTACCAGAGCGGCAGAAGTAATGGAGGATTCCTTCGATAGCTGACCTCAGCTGTGAGTTACCAGCTAATACACCTGGACCACGCACAGCGCTTTACTGACAGACTGGTGGAAAAAAGCTACATGAAACAAAGCAGTACAGGAGCTTCTCCTTCTCAGGTGTCCTGTTAAAGATTTGGACCACAGCTCCACTTAACCAACAGTAGCAAAGCCAGTCCACCACCAGTTTTATGTATGTGGTATCGCTTGCACTAAAAAGTGTAAAGGTTCAGTCAGAAAGACTGATCAGATACAAAAATCAGATTTAAGCGTGTCAACAGGGCATTCTTCATGTTCATGTTTAAAGCAGCTTTATAATAGCGATGGCTTGAACTTCCTTTTTTATATCTGCAACAGTATCCAGTAATTTCCACTTGCAGTTTGTTGAAGTATTATTAAACCAAAATAAAGTAAAATTCATTAACTTGGATGTTAGCCTAATCGATTTTTTAAAATATTGAGTTCTATATGTTTTCATCCAAAATTGATGCTACCAAACAGGAGAACTGCATATACAGTAAAGAGTTCCTGGAAAACCATTTGCAGCTGATAATGAAATGACCTGCTAAATATACAGTCAGTCTTATTTACAGTTTGTGGTACAGACAGAAATGTGGAAACCTCAGCAAATACCTTTTTTTCTTTTTTTTTCTTTTAGTTTTGTGAGAATCTAATCCAGAATAAATGGGAACAAAGTTAGTTTCTGTTCTCATCTTTCACTTCCTCAACCTCCGACCAGATTTTCCCCCCCCCAACATTTATATATATGTATTTTACCAACAAATGTCAATGGCTAGACAGTGGTCTCTTATTGACCCTTTTCTGACTTTTTCTCTATTTGTCTGATTGAGGAAGAAAAAAGGAAAAAAAAATCATGCTGAGTTTTACATTTTTGTGGTGTTAAATGGAACTACAGATCAGGTTTGTGTGTTTGAATCTGACAATTATTGTAGTCTACGTCTTTTATTACGTTTTTGGTACTTTGTGGCATTTATTAGACTTTGAAAATTGCTTGTGAGTGCTTAAAAGGCCAACATTTATGTTTACCAATATGTAAGCTGGTTTTCTTATCCAAATCATATTGTCATGATTTCCATTTCTTCGATTAGTTGGACATAAAAGTACTCTGGTGTACAGCCCAAAGTTTACATAATTTTTTATAAAATATAATTACAGCTAAAAATGAGACATTTTACCCCTAATTAAGCCATGAAATACCCATTACATAGTTTTCTTGATGCATTCTTAGTTTTTATAAGACTCTCAAACTGACTAATTTGGACCGACATGGATGGCTGATTTTTTTAATTATCCAGGAGGTCATGGTCAGTAAAAATGCTGTGTTAGATGTATTCAAAAAAGAAGTGAATTTTTTTTAAAAATTCCCATTTTAAAGCTTAACCGTGCACCCTGGAACCCACTCAGGGGTATCATGGCATAATTGAGCTGAGTCAAAGAAAAAGAAAAGAAAGAACGAGGATTTGTTATCCACTAACTGATCTGAGACGTTATTCAGGAAGAAGGAGGAAGTACAGGCTAATCTTTCACCGGTTTACCGTTCCTGTCACCCAAGCTCGAGAAATGAAGATGGATAATAGTGAAGAGAAATGATCAGTGAGAGTGGAAATTCATTCGGTAGTAGAGGAGATTGAGAGCTAAAGAAATGACAGCGAGTGTGTGTGTGTGCTGGTGTTACTGATGTTGTGAGGACACAAATCTGCTCACGTAGTCATACTGTGGTGACTCGGTTCCCTTAAAAAATGGATTCTAAGTCAAGTTAATGTCCTCTGAAATGATGGAAATACAGTTCTCTCTCTGTCTCTCTCTGTCTGTGTGTGTGTGGGGGTAGTGGAGCAAGTCATCCTGGTTTCACGGGCCACTTCACCAGAACCTGTGAGGAACCTGCAGAAGCCGTGTAATTCCTGGAGCTCAGCATACTCATGCACTAACCAGCACACAGCAGCTGTATGAGCTCACGAGTTTAACAAGGAGTCAAAGCATCCGAAGAGTGAGAACAGATGATTGTTAAACTTCTCCCCGGGTTTAGGGATACATGAGGTGGGGATGAGTGAAGATGGATGGGTGACATGTCCACACGAAGCTGGACAGCGGCTGATTTAATGACACTTGCACAGACAGAAGTGTTGAATTCTGTATCATAGATTTGACGTTAATGTGCAAAACAGCCCGCTTGACTTCAAGATTGGTCAGCTTCCTTTTATTTTCCAAGTTGGAAATCAAGGATATAACTTTATCCTTGAATGCTCACACCATTAAATGCATTGTGGGCAATATGGATTGACTTAATGCCTTAGGACACCTCCAAGTCAGGACTACTAGGACCCTCTAATCACTCTGCTTCCTGAGTTAAAGTTGGAATGAAATGCATTATCATTACAAGCACGTACATGACTAGTTATAGTGATAATCATAATAAACGCTTACATTTTATTGTTTCAAACTGTAACTATCATTATCAAATATAACTCAAGGCTCCTGAAATTGTTTAATGATAACAAAGTGTGTGATGAGCAGCGTTTCCTAGTAAGACTTTTGTGACATACAGTTAATCAACCACAGTAATCCACAGCATTAATGCACTTCCTTGTACAATTATGATATATCATAATTAGGATTATTGTTGCAGTGCTCTAAGCTCTTTTGTGTTTTGCTGGAGAAGGCCTTGGCAGAGCTTCACATAGGCCATCTGTGCTCGTTTGAGGTGCAGCTGATGCTATTCAGCCATGCTAACAGCCTCCATCTCAACTTGGTTGGAAATCAGGGCAATGTAAAGCAAACTTTTACATTTCTGAAGGCTGAAATTCATTACTAACAACAAGAATACTACACATGAGTCATGGGTTCACCTGCACAACCACAGATGCACACTTTGTGGCAGTAATCCCCTAGCTCTGGCTTTCACAAATCAAATTGAGCAGCCACGACAGTGTACAGCACAAAAACAATTTGGCTCCCAGATAGCTGTGGAAGTGGTGAGCAATCATCAGATAACTAAGGCTTGAACATTTGTGGAGAATCTGACACCTCGCTGCAGCGGCATGGACTCCCTCCACTGTGGGAATAGATGCACAGTGCTAGAGTCGCAATCGCACTCACAGGGATGCATGACATCCTGCAGTGACTTAGAACATGTGAATTGATACGAACACGTGCATTTACTGTGAACAAGAAGATTCTTCAAGGAGGAAAAGGCGCTTGTACAGAAAATGAACCTTGTATTATTGTGACATCCCCCAATAACACAGCAAACACATGCCAGCACGAGTGGGTTTGTACAATGTTTGGTTAAGCCGCACTGACTGATTGGAGGGGGTGTGTGGATACAGTGGGATCAACATCTTCAAAGACTTGATGTTCGTGACGAGGTGGCGTGACAACAAATCCCCATGATGAGCGGTAAAACCATTTGTCCTGCATCCCTGCACATGTATGTTTTCTATAGCGCTATGACAGCTCTGCTGTTATGTAACAAGATGCGTATCAAAGCCGTCAGAGTCTTTAGGTGGCTGCAAATACAATCTCTATACATAGACCTTTGTTCCTGCCACAGCAGGCCTACGCTGTCTGAGTCACCAACAACCTCGCACCGTACTTCAACAGCACTTTAAAGATAAACGCTGTCACAGCAAAACTTAAACAGTTAAACGCATCAGCTTCGTTTTCAGATTTGTGATTTTTGAATAAGGCTATTCAAAGGATGTTTTTGCATAAATCTGGGCACAACGAGAAAAAGAAAAGGAGCGCAAGATCTGTAAACACCATTCCGTAGCTTTTGACCACCTTTCTCATCTCTGGAGAAAGATGGACCTTCGCTGGAGGATAAGTTGAAAGGTTACAAGCTGATAGAGCTGGAACGGATCACGGACGTTTAGTAGAATATTCTCTTCTTGGCCAGTGTTTATTTGCATTTCAAATCATGCCTTCAGGCTGTGGCCATTTCAGCAGTAAGTATGCGTGTTATATAAGAAGCCCTGTGAGGAGTGGGATCAGTACACACAATGTTCCAACAACATGCACACATCACCTGGTGCTCCTTTTGAGATGACAAAATAATGAGCAACGCTAGAGTAAAATAATCATTAAGAGCTGCCACTTGAAAGGGGATGTACGGGGAATTTGCTGCTTTAGTGTGTCAGAGCCTTTAATATGAAATTAGTTTTACCGCAAAGATAAAAAGTGTGATATGCACTGAGGTGTGTATTTAGCCTGGAGGTGCATCTTTTATTATTGCACAATTTGTTCCAGCGTGCTCTGCAAATCCGCCCACATAAAATCATGAGGAACATGTGTACGAAAACACATGCCTTTGAAATGTACACGCAAAGATACACATTCATGTCCATGTTACACATTTAGAAATGCAGTTTGTTTCTCTGCGGGGACCTTTTTGTACCAAGCAAAATATCTTATTTTTCATCTTCTTTGGCTCTGTGCCAGTTTACCCCCACCTCCACCTCCTCCACAGCTTCCTCTGTCTTTCCTGCAAAGCTTATTTCTCCTTTTCTCAGTTCCCATAATTTCTTTTTTATTCTTGGTCTAACAGTAAGCACAGATCCTCTCACAAAGACACAAATAGGCTGCATGTGGCATATGCAAGTAAACGCATGTTTTATAGGTGAACCTAAAGAATATTTGGGTATTGGTGTGTATCTGTGCTGTTGGCTGTTTGGAGCTGAGACAGAACAGAGCTTTAAAGACAATCTAGCCATGTTAATTTGCTCACATTAACCTGAAAGATACACTTGGGTGTACAAGGGTTCATCTTAAAGGAGAATGAACAAGTTCAGTGCTGAAGTGACCCCCACAGCATGTAATAAGACGTGAATGCAGAGTCGGCGGGTGACCAGCTGGGAAACAACTGCGAGTAGGTGGGGGTACATATTCAGACAGCTTCCCTTCCATTAAAGTAATTAAAATAAAAGGCAGTCAGGATGGGGACATAGCTCACTCCCCTCCACATCATCCCTCAGACAGACCTGTTGCTAGGAAACCCAACCGAGGACCTGTGGAAAGACTATCAAAAACAAACCAGCCTTGTGCCTGATAATAAATTCTCTGAATCAAAGAAGGGATCCCTGAAGGATACTCCATGAAATCCAACATGAAGATTTGATGAAACAGTTGTGATTGATAATAGCTTTCCCCACCAGCAGAAAATGGGTGCTGAAAGGTGGTAATAAGTTCATGGACACGGTTTTCTTTAATGCAATGTGAAGTGCATGGATTTTAACAATTAATGTCAAAAGAGCAAGAACTTGAGAAGCAGCAATGAAAGGGCCTATGACGCATGTTGTCCTTTGTTAGTGTTTTCAATGAGAGTGCCACTGAGGTCATTGTACTCTCTGCCCAGAGAGTATTATGTAATGATGGAGCAGTGTGTTGGTAATTAAGTGGAAAAGAAGACCACATGGGTTAATTACCACACATAATGAGGCGAGATGTTTATTCCTCACATGTCATCTGTCTGTGCAGCATTCTCACTCATTTGTTTCACTCTCTTTTCTCTCTGATGTACCTCCTAGCTCACTTGCTTTTGCACCAACCCACAGTCATACATGTTTCCTAATTGGATTAGTCATTTCTGCGTATTCCCCCCGGAGAATATAGTGTGAAAAATCCTGCAAGGCTTGATGGCGACTCCCTACACTGAAGGGAGAGACTGAGAGCCGGAGGGGTTTACAGCACAGAGGCTGTGATCACGAAAAGAAGAAATAAAGCAGAGTGATTTTTCTGTTGGGGCATGATTCTCTCAAACTGAAACGTCCATCAAAGAAAGCAGCTCCTGTCATGCGGATGTGATGTTTATGTTAAAATGTGAATCCATCCTATAAGAGTGCCTGCGGGGAATTATGTGAGCCACGTGCGGGGACATTAAATACAATGCAGACCCACACAAAATAATCCTGACTCATTATCCGTGAGCCAGAACATGGATAGTGTGCTCTTATAGCTCTTCTCTTTATATAATGTACATGGCACCCTAGCCCTCAGTGCTCCTAAAGAGCTCTCAGCAAGTATGAAGACTGGAAGCAGTGCTCACACAGTGACGTTCATGCTTCAATAGGCAGTTTTGAATCCTAATTCATGCATACATCTTCTGATAATGTAAAGCTGCAAATGTCCTGGGTGACCAAAGCAATTCAGCCTTTACATCCTTTAGCTGAAGTAAGCCTTTAGTGCAGAGTCCTTTTGTAAGAGTGCTTACACTGCCTGAATTTTCTAAACAAATCCTGCTTATGGATTTTTGCTGTCGAGGCACGTGCCTGTTTCATCCCAGTGTGATCAGTATGCATGCCCCGTCAGAGTGACACTGTAATGCTGAGGTATTTTTTACTGCAGAACCATCCACACACACACACACACACACACACACACACACACACACACACACACAC